>VZTQ01009554.1:130105-177292 GCA_013400755.1 Pelecanoides urinatrix | reverse complement strand
CCCCAGCCCAGTTCGCCCCCCCAGCCCAGTTCGCCCCCCCCAGCCCAGTTCAGTTCCCCCAGCCCAGTTCGCCCCCCCCAGCCCAGTTCGGTCCCCCTCTCCATGGTGCTCCAGGCCAAGGCACCTCTTGGCACTGGGTGACCCCAGGGTCCAGGTGGTGCTGGGGGTCCCAGGGGTGCAGCCAGGACCCCTGGGACCACCCACAAATGCACCCAAGCCCACCTAAACACCCAAGGGGGCCAGTGGGGTCTGGCTCCCCCCGGGAAGGGAACTGGGCAGAGCCCCACTCGCACCCAGCGCCGCAGTGAGCCCGTGGGAAGAGCCAACGAAGCAGCTGAGTTGCAAACAAGCGTTTTTAATTCTTCTTTTTAAAATTTATTTAGGAACATGGTCTCTGAGGGAGAGCAGCATCGCGCCGGCGCTCAGCTCTGTGCGTGCAACGGTAGAAAATCACATTCGCCTTCGCTTTTTGCCTCCCTCCGCGGGAAGTCGAGCAGCCGAACGGACGGGTGCCGCGGCGGCGCAGGGCCCTCGGTGCCCCGCACCGTGTACACAAGCGGCGGCGTAGAAAAAAGACATCGGTGCGTTACAGCCCAGGCAGCCTCGCCGCTGCTCGGCCCACACGCTGCCACGCAAGTGCGACCAGCACCACGAGAAGGTGGGACCTGGCCTGGGAGGTACCTGCACCCTCCTACGTGGCCGGGAGGAGCGGCACCGGGAGGAAAAAACTTACCCCGGGGGACTCCCGAGCTCCCAGCACTGGGGTTGGAAGAGAGGATGGGACTTTTCTTGCTTTACCCGGCTCATTAAAGGTCTCTCTCTGCTTACAGAGATTAATTTACAGTTATTTAACAAAAGAAAAAGCAGGGCTGGAAATGAGTTAAAAGTGTGACTTGTGGCCACTTTCCTGTGTTCTGTCGAAAGAAACCCCCGGAGCAGAAGCAGCCCCCCAGCCCCGGCCCCGCTCGCCCACCCCGACCCGGCAGCCCTGGGCAAGGACGAGGGGAAAAACCACTCTGGCTCCGGCCGGGGCATCACCGCTGCAGCAAACCGCCCGCCCAGCTCTGCCTGCGGTGACCCCCGCTCCCCGCCGATTCTGCTGGTCCAGCAACGGGTCCCCGGTGCCAAGGCAGGAGCTGGGGGTCGGGCGGGGGATGGCAGGACCCCCCAGCTCTTATGAAGCCGCTGTGACGCGGTGGAGCGAAACCCTCGAGGTCCCGGGCTCAAGGACCGTGGAAAATTCCTCAACCGGCTGCAAAGCTGGCGGCAGCGATGGGGGGAGCCGGGTGCGGAGGCGTCCCGGCGCGGCGGGTGCTCTTCTGCTGGGGACCCGCGCGGCTGCCCTGATGCCGGCACCGTGAGCTGGTGCTGCCTGCTGCTGCCTGCACCCCGAGGGCTCGGTGCTCCACACGCTCCCAGACCTCCTCGGCTGCAGAGCGTCGCACGCGTGGGGCTGAGCAGGAGCCGGCGCTGCCGAAGGGGGCTGGAAAGCGGTCTTGGATTCAGGGGGTCCCCGCTGGTCCCCCCAGCCAAGCTTTGCCAGCAGAGGAAGAGGAGCCAAATCGTGTTTGTAACCTCCCCGCGTCCAAAAGCATCGGCTGAGACGTTCAACCAGCACGTGTGCCCAGTGAGAATGAACAGAAAAAGCCGGAGAAGCAGGCGCTGACAGCGGGCGTCCGTGGGGGGCAGCCCCTCGCCCCGCTGCGCCAGCCCGGGGTGGGCAGCTGCGGGCAGAGCGGTGGCGCGGGGGCACGGGCACGGGCAGCCGGGCTCCCTGCCTGCCGGGGAAGGTCGGGCAGCAGGCGCGAGGCAGGCTCAGAGGTCTTGGAACAGGCACTTGAATCTGTCTCCAGCCACGTCCCCGCGAGCTTGTGCTTGAGGATCGACTTTGCCAACTGCATTAAGCCCGGGCTGGGTTACGGCTCCGCCGAGCCACACGTCCAACGCAATCCCTGCAGAAGAGGCCGCGGCAGCAGCAGGATGGGGGCAGGAAGAGCCGGCACCCAAAGTCCGGCTTGACCAAAGGCAAGTCAGGCGTCACCAAGCCTTCCTACGCGGGCCAGCTCCAGCAGAGACCCGTGAACCCCCGCATGCGCGTCCCCAGCCGGGAGGTGAAGCCTCCCCCTGTTTCTCCCGGGCTGCGGAGGAGCGGGGATGCCGGGGGCTGGGCACAGCACGGTGCAACTGCTCCTGCCAGACCCAGAAGGATCCTTCCATGGGATTACAGACTTCCCTGGTCTCCGCAGGGTGCAAACACCGGGGCCAGCCCCAGCAGGGCTGAGCTCCCACCGGCACTGCCTCCATCCCCTGCAAGGACCAGCCTCTGCAGCCGTGCCCGCTACCTCCATCTAGGTTTTACAGTTCAGAAAAGCAGCTGGAGCCAGGCCGGCGCTTGCGAACAAGGGAGCGCAGATGCAGGGCGCAAAGGCAGCGGGCGCAGGGAGGGTGCTCAGCCCGGCTGCCCCGGCCAGGCGCAGGGCTGGCCTCGGGACTGGCGCCGCCGGGAGCACCGTCCTCACCAGCCCCACCAGCGAAAGGGAATTCAGCAACGGGGCAGCCGTGATCCACGCAACCGATTTCTGAGGTTCAGTATTAAAAAGAAGGAAAGAAGAGAAAGGAGCGGCTGGGAGCGCGGCGGTGGGTGGTGCAGCACTGCTGTTTCCCATTCCTATTTACTAAGGTATTTTCACATATAAAGGGAAGTGATGGCAACGGTACTGATATTTCTTAAGAAAAAAAATTAAGTCCCAGCTACCGGGTCATTCATTCCACCTCGTAAGGACAGAGACCACAGTGTAAGGAAACTCCAAATGAATGGCATCAGTCCAAAATACCGAGCATTACTGCTTGAGAAACAGAACAGGCTGCTAACGTAGGTGGAATGAATGACCATGCTTGAAACAAATGCTCACGTTTTCAGGTACTGAAATACTTTTCTAGGGGCCTGAATCAAGCAGTCAAAATACAGCTCTTCGTGCTTGATGCAAAGTGCGTTTAATTCCAAAGAATTAACGCCTATCAGTGGTACCAAGGAGGGGCTCCCCTCTCTCCACAGTCCACCCTGCCACAACCGGCTGCACAGCCGCAGGGTCGGCACCGCCGCGTTTCCAATTCCACCGAACGCAAAAGGGCAAGAGAAAGAGGAGAAAAACGACGTGGTGTTAAAAATCAGGTCAGCATCTGGAGATCCCTGCAGCGCGGACGGCGGGTCGGACTACCCGTGCGTACCTGAGCTTCCACGTAGCACCGCACACCATCCTGGCCCTTATTTTTTCCTTGACAGGGAAAGTGCTGCCTAGGGTGAACTATACATACAAAGATAATTTTAATTAATTTATTTATTTCTTTACACATAACTGAAAGTGATGTTACAGTACATAAGTTATTTACAACTGTGCAGTAATGTGTTGCAAAATAAATTATCTAGAAGGCAGCAAAAGTACATTGTTAATGTATATAAAAACTGTACAGCATTTATGGGATACAATTTTTCTTTATATGAGTATTGGCTCTGTAGTGTTTTCAAGTTATGTTCTCAGAAAGAGAAACGAAATGCCCAAGATTAAAGGAAAAAATATATAAACCACATGGATTTTACTCCATTAAAAACACAGTTGGCAAAGTCCTTTCTCTGCGTCACCATTTCCCCGCCCGCCGCTGGCCGTGCCGCCCCGGCGCACGGTGCGCAGGCGGCTCCTCTGCTCTTCCGAAACGGTGGCGAGCGGCTGCTGCGGGGCGCCGCGGGCGCACCCCACCTCCGCAGCCCGGAGCCGTCCACACCTTCAGAGCCGCGTCCGCCCAACTTGGACGCTGTCTTTTTGTTTCTAATTGTTTTTGTTTCTTTTTTTTGTGTGGTTTTTTTGGGGTTTTTTTTGTGTTTTTTTTTGTTGTTTTTTGTTTTTTTAGACATACCCAGGATGGAACGAGAAACTCAAACACCCCCCCCCTCCCCCCATGGTTTCCTACTGCAGCTTCTCCGAGAGGAGATCCGCGACCGGTGGAAAACAGAGAGCTGGAAATCACGGTGTTCACAAGTACATGAATCACGTGGTTGCTGGCCCCGTTCAGCAGCTTCTGCAACACACAAATGGTGTCCTTGGCCTCCTCCCTCCACGCCTCTGCCAGTCTCTCGGCCGGTGAGTGCTCGCTGCCCGCGCAGACCGGCTGCCTCCCTGCCGCAGCAGCCGGTTGGAAAGGAGATGCGCCCCGGCCCGCTGCCCGGCGGAGCTGCCGTCAGTCCGGAAGCGAGGGACGCGTTGTGAAGAAAGTGCAATTATTTTTCTTATTGTTTTGTTTTCTGCCGATAGCTGCTTCCTCCTCCTCTGACCAGGGATTCATCAGCAAGCGGTAAGGGTGAATGTGAGCTCGACCGCCCGACCTCGGAGGGCTCCCGTCCTTGCCAGTTTTCAGTGATGTCTCCTGGTTTTGAACTGTCATGCCGGCAAGAGCACAAAGTCATCGTTCACGTCGACCATTGGCACATAGAACGAGGGCACCTCGTTCACGCAGAGGGATTTGTGCCCCGCGGGGTCCAGCTCCTGCACCTTCAGCTGCCACTCCATCCTTTGCACTGCGTTCAAGGCGGCAGCTTCGTGTTGCTGTCGCATGAGCAGGCACGTCTGGATCGGGGGAAAAAAAACCGAGCAGAGATGAGGGGTGAGCGGGAGAGGGCAGGAAAGGCTCCTGCAAAGGCAGGGGACCGGCAGCCATCGCGGTGGGCAGAGCAGCAAACGGAGCGAGGGGTGCCACACACAGCCTCGCAGGAAGAAAACCTGCGCTTGGGACGTCTGCTGAGCCCAATTCCAGCAGGAGCGGGGGCAGGGGCAGGGGCAAGCCCGAAAAGGGCCTCGAGGGGCGGCTTTTAAAGGCTCATAAGCACTCGGAGCACTGGCCCCGCTAGACAGCCCCCGTCAGTGGCCCTCGGCTGCCCGCGAGCAAGGTCCCGCTCCCTTCGTGGGAGCTGCCAACTCCCTCTGTGTCACCAGCTGAAAGCGCAATCGTCCCTGCTCCCTACCGTGCCCGGGTTTGTCACCCAGAGCTCTGCACAGCACTCTGCAAAATCACTGCGTGGGCTCCTGGCACCTTGAAGCCTGCCATAGGTTTTGAGCTTGCTGCAGCATGTGTTGCTGGCGAAGAGCGGGCCCCGAGGGTCTAACTGACCGAGAAAGCTCCAGACCATATGGCACGAAGCGGAGTAACAGCCAGCCAGCCAACCCTAAGCAGAACGTGCCTCCCTTCCCCCTTTTGGGAACCAGCAGAGGCAACTGCGCTCCCCTCGTCCCCGCAGAGGCTCCCACCTCTCAGCCGTGCCGTGCACAGAAGCGTCCCCCCTCACGCAGCGCTGCCCAGACCACCTCGGGACTCCTGCTCCCCGCAGAGGTTTGGAAACCACAAAGGCAGCTTCCAGGCCACAGCAACAGCCGGGACCCCTCTCCGGGAAACCCTCCCTGGAGGAGGCAGAGCCGCGGGACCTGCTGCTGCCCGCGCGCCGCGGCAGCCACCCGGAGCACCGGGGCTCCCGCGCCTCTCACCTTCATTCGGTCGTACTTGTCATCCACGTCTTGCAACCAGGAAATGAACTGTCGCGCGTTGAAACGGTCTCTGACCGATTTGTTTTCGTCTCCCTAAGCAAAAGACAGCAAAAGGGAATTACACGGTAGATTTTTCTTTTTTTACTTTAAGCAGTCACAGCACTAACAGGCCGTATTCACACCCCTCTTAGGGCACGCACTCATCACAAACAAGAAAGGTGCCTGCAGGGAGGGACAGAGCACGCTGCTGCCAGCTGCTCTTGCAGCCCTTTGCCAGGGGTTTCAGCCTCAGCGATGCACACGCGCAGGCGTGCACGCACTCCCCATTTTTGCTTGCTTTGCAGAGAATCCGTCTGTGCCAGCCCGTCGCAGCACCCGCACCTCTCTGTCTCCTTCAACTCGCGCCCAAGATCGCAGCGTCTTCGCTGTGGAAGCACAGACACTTGGCTGGGAAATGTCAAGGGATACGTGAAGGCTCCTGGATCAATACGTCACGTCGCTAATGAATTCCAGGATCCTGCACAGGACCCTCCTGCAGTGCCGCAGCGTGCTTCGCCGAGCAGGCGGCAGCTGCGGTGCGCGGGCTGCAGAGGGTGCTGGCGGGATGGCTCAGGACCACCGCAGCCCCACGGCCACCGGCTGCAGAAACCCGACACGATTCCCCCTTCTCCGGCACAGAACGACGTGAAATCCAAAGAAGAGATGACCACTTTTTGTGGGCTGTGAGACAGAGCCTGGCTCTTTCACAGCCACTATTCAGACACAAATCAATTTAATGGCTCTCTCCCCTTCCTTCAACAGGAAAAGATATCCCGGAGTGTAGTAAAATAAATCTTTCAAGTGTGCCGACGATCCTGATTAAGAAGAAAGGCAGAGACTCACTGATAAACGTGAGTCATCTCTGCTCCTAAAGAGACACGATGCTCCCTGTATCCCCATGTTCCCGGATGTATTTCCTTCCCCGGCACGCACGTGGGGTATCCCAGAACATGCGACACCAGAAACCGAGTCAGATTAGGCAGCCTGGGCATGTGTTGGGGAGGGCTCGGCAGGATGTCCTGCATCTGTGTGCCGCGGTGGGGGACAGGCACCTGAGCAGGGAGAGCATCAGTAACTCCTGCCTACGTCCCTCCCTCCGTCCAGAAAAGCACTGTCTCCCTCGGGGTCCTGCACAGCACCTTCTTCACCACCGAGACAGGCACTGACCTGATTTTCTAGAGGCATGTTATAGACCTCGGAGTCCAGCAGCATGGTGCAGGCACTGAAGGGCACAGCCTGGTTGGCAATAGTCCTTGCTGCCCGACAATGAACTCTCAAAATCTCCTGCTCGCAGGAGACGATGAGCTTCTCCTGAGGAAGAGCAAACGAAGCAGTGAGCGTGGCAGCCTCAGTTTCCCCAGCAGAGGAAATTCGGGACCTCTTCCCCAGCAGGAGTTTCCCCGGTGTGCTCCCTTACCCGCTCTATGCTGTGCTGGAGCCGCAGCTTCCCCCGGACGGCTTCCTGCTGCTTGAAGAGCTCCTTCAGAGGCTCCGCGAGCGATGGCGGCGGGGCGATCTGCGGGCACACGAGAGCGGAGGGTTAGAGCCAGCGACGCTGCTGGGTGCCCGGCCCGCGGGGGCCCCTGCTCCCCCCGCCACGGCCAAAACGCACCTTGGCCAAGGGCTCGGAGGGGGAGTCGGTGCCGCCCCGCAGGGTGCCGTACGGAGCTCGCCGAGGAGAAACCGCCTATTCCCTCCGCAGGCAGGCGGCAAAGGACAACGTCCTGCCGGTGCTCAGGCCACAGCGAGGGGTGAGACAACAGGGCAGGAGGTGTCCAGTGCCGAGAGACCAGCTCAGCCTGCAGAACCTGAGCCTAAATCACCTCACGTGCTGCAAGGGCAGTTTGTAAAGGGGCCCGAGCGTGTCTGACGGAGGGGATGATACTGTTGGAGAAATACTGCCCAGTCTGCGCCCCGGGAAGGGTGCCTGTGTCCTGATCCGTCCTGCGCTTCCCTGGGGAGCAAGGCGCTCCTCAAGCAGAGCCCAAGTTGCGGGACAGAGGAGCGGGTGGCTCTGGGTTAGTCCAGGAAGGAACAAGCAGATGTGAACACAAGCTACAACGGCTGCGGTGCTGGGGCAGACAAAGCGCGTGTGAACTCGTGCACACAGCAACTCACGCGTGGACTACGCTGCGACAGAAATACCCGCAGAGCGGGGTATTTCACCCTGCCTGCAGCAGGGAACGAAGCCTGACGTGGCTGGTCATATCGACCCTCCTCCTCCAGGCTGGATCCCGGATTTACTGCCTGCAGCATGAAGTTTATTGATGCATTTGTATTAGCAAGTCCTTTCATGCAGCACAGCAGTGAAATGCAGATCCCATTGCCAAGGAGCGAGTGCTATCGGCAAGACAAATATCAGAGCTTGGGAAAACGAAGGCAGGAGTTAAGAGCCATCTTTTTCCTACAGTCTCCTAGGTTCACTATCCAATTACTGTACTGCTTGTAAAAGCAGTTTTGCCTTCCAGCCTCAAATCCAGCGGATTCATACAAACTTGCTCTAACGCCTGAACAAATCTCAGGTTCCTAAGCACAGCCCAAGGTCTTCTCTGCAAAAATACAGCATCGCAGAGGATGCATTTATCACGCAGCCATCCACTTACCGAGGCTTAGATTTGTCGTCATGAGCATGTTCTAAAAGTAGGCTAAAGCAACGGCTGGGCTGCCCGCGTGTGTGCAAGGACGCTCGCATAGGGTGCGTAAGGGACAATCTGGCTGTGCTTGTAGCAGCAAGGGAGGGGACAGTCCCCGATGCTGCCGTTTAAAGAGAGAAGGGGACTCACCACTGGAATATGGAGCTTGCTTAGAGGCTTGCCATCCAACAGGTAGGAGCCTGTATAGGTGACATATTCAGCGTAGCACTGCGGAGCTTGGGGAGTAATATAGCAGAGGATTTTCCGCTTCTCTTCAATCTTTTTCCTGATCTGGAGGTACTCAAAGTAAGGGTTGGACCTGTCACTGTGATAAGGTTCAATGTCGTCCAGTTTTATAGCATCTACGATAGCTGCCAGTGTTTGCTGTATCATCTCCCTCGTCTGCTGGGTGGACGTGTTGATCTGCTGCTGCAGCTGCTGGTTGGAGCGCTGGAAGCGGCGCTTGCGCGGGTGCTGAGCCTGGGAATCGTCCTCCTCTGTAATGCGGCCTTTGGCACGTGTGGCGGGCGCAGAAACGGGAGGAAATTCCTTCTCAGAAGAGGCGGCGTTCTGCTTGTTTTGGTTGGCGAGCATCTGAGCCCGGTTCCTGGTAATCCGCTGAGGAATCTCTTCTATTTTGGGCGGTTTGGGAGCTTCTGCTACTGGTTTTTGTACTGGTTCAACGATTTCTGCTGGAGCGTTGCTCGGAGGTGCATCTGCCTGGGACGAAGGGACTTGGCTCCCACCGCGTGCCACAGCACCCTCCTGTGAAACGCTGCCCTCGGCGGGGGCCACGGGTGGGGGACAGGGCTGGGGGCCGCTCTCTGCCACCCCACCAGAAGAAGACAGGTCTTCGTGCACGGCCTCCACCTCTTTGCTCTCCGCCTGAGCAGACTCGGACGGCGTCTGCTGGAAAATCTGTGCTTCCGAGTCCTCTGCTCCTTTTTCCTCAGCTACGTTCAGCGCTTCTGAGGTGGCTTCTTGTGCGGCCACTTCTGGTTTCTGCTCCTCTGCCTGTGGCTCCGTCTCCACGGGCAGGACAGCAGTTGCCTGGCTGGCTGGCGGCTCCTCCGGCTCACCGGACGCTGTTATGGACGCGCTCGCTTTAATGATCCCGGCGCTTGTCTCTGAAGCTGCTGCTGGGCTTTCTTCTACCGCTTCTGCCTCCGCCATCTCTGTCTCTGCAACGTCCTTAGGCTGGAGCGGCAGCTCCGGTAGCGAGAAGGGGCCAAGGTCCAAGTCATCTTCTGTATTGGTGAAGGGATCAGGCCACGTTACCGCCTCCTCTGTATTTGCAGGCACAGCGTTATTGTTTTCCAAATAGTTGTTTTCTGGCGCGCTAACAACTTCTGCCTGAGGTTCTGCCGGCATACAAGGGGGCTCTGGAGGTATCTCAGGTGCTTCTTCTGGAAGAGGCTTGCAGTTATTGAAGAACGTGTCTAACCTAGTAGGGGACATGTACGGAGCTTGCTCTTCGGCATTTGCTATTTCTCCTGGAACTGCTTCCTCAGCATCCTCCTTGACTTCATCGAGCCCCGGTTCGGACACTGACAGAGGGTAAGATATGGGAGAAACGGGGTAGGAAGTATCTGTGGGAATGAAGGCTACCGGCGTAGGATGAATCGGCTCTAGGGAACAGAGCGGAGGTTTAGGGGACTCGGAAAACCTCTGGGGAGATTTCATCAGGAGCTCTGAGCCCATGGACCAGCTGACAGAGTGCTCGGCTGGGTTACCCATCAGGCTGGGAGGAATGGCGGTGTCAGGGTTTCGGGAAGGAGGGTTATCCCAGTCTATATTGTTTTGTTCTGGCATACCCGAACTAAAATGGTTTTCTTCAATTGGGGGTAAGTAGGTGGATTCTGGTGGCATAATGGAGGCAGTAGCTTGCTGCTCTTCCGTGGTATCCAAGGGCATGCCGAGGTCGGGGGGAAGAGCACTTTCTACCGAAGGAGCCAGCAACTCATCTCTGTGCGAAGGGGAGGATTTTGCTTGTAAACCAGAAAAGACACTTTCAGGCGACTGGGCGACTCCGCTGGCAGCTCCTGGCGCACAGTGCAAAGCTTCCACTTTTGGTGATGAAACCCCATAATCTGGTGAGTAATACCCAGGAGATAAACACTGGAACTTCTCAGCAGGAACAGAAGGAAGGGGAACTTTCTCCTCCATTAAATGCTGCACTGGAGAGTCATAATTTGATGTCGCCGGGACGCTTTGCTGTCTGAAAAATTTATCCCCCACACTGAATTCTTCTTCAGGTGCCCTTCTGATGTCAACCGAGATGGAACGATAAAGGTTGGTGGAGGGTATGGTACGAGTCGGGGTCTGACTCGGATTCTCGGGGAGCCCACTGGAAACATTCGTGTATCTGTCAAAGAAGGATGGAGAACAGGCGTTCATGGACATCGTGGATATGGGCAGCGAGTGCTGCGAGTCCGCGCATTCAAACATCAGGTCCGTGTAGTCTTCGTTGCTGCACGAGGGAGTCCTGGGCGTCTGCATCACCTCCTCGTAGCTCGGACAAGAGACGACGGACGCTGGGGTCGGGACTCCCGTCGGCCGGTTCTGATCCGGCCTGGGAGACGCCGGGAGGATCTCCTTCAGCTGAGGACCTGTTATCCAGTCCTTGGAGTCTGTCCCAACAGCAGGCTGTGCCTTGTTTTCCGGTGACAGTATAGGAGTCAGTGGACCCAATTCTTTAAGTTTCTTGTCCTTGAGCTGAGTATCCAGCGTTAACGGCTTCTTTGTTGCCAGATCCAGACTCCTCTTGCGCACATCTTCCGAGCTTTTAAGTTTGTCCTTTAATTTGGGGTCTCCGGACCTGTGCCTCATTTTCTCCATTTGCTTCATTCTCTCTTTGTGCCTTTTGTGGCGCTCCTCGATTTCCAGGTCTTTCTGGCTGAGCATCCTCTCAAAGCTGGTCATCATCAAATCGCCGTCTCCCAGAAGTTTCTCCCTTGGCCTGGTGTCTTTCTTGCCGCTGTCTTTGGAAAGGATTATTTTTTCATTCCCATTGCTTATTTTTATTGACTCTGATTTGTCTTTCTCTTGGTTCTCCTTGAGCTTCTCCTTCAGCTTGGTTTCACTGAATTTGAGGTTGTCCTCCTTTGATTTATCTTTAAAGGTGGTAACTTGAGGACTGTCCTTGTCTTTAAGTGTTGACTTTGGCTCGTCTTTGTGATGTTTGAAGAAACCATCTGCATGTTTGTCTCTATGCTTTTCCTTTTCCTCCTTCCATTTTTCCTTGTGTTTATCTCGCTTCTTTTTCTCTTTAACTGTGCTGATGGTGCTGGAACCGTAAGTCTTTTCTTTTTCCGCCTTCTTTGACAGCTCTCTTTCAGAATCATTTTTATCTTTCTTTTCAGAAAATAAGTAATCAATGCTTTTCTCTGGTTCCTCATCAGGCTCTGCCTTCATGTTGTAGGAAGTGCTAAAAGCCTCCCCATCCACAGAGAAATCTTTTTCATAATGAGCGGAATCCTTTCTGCTGCTGGGGTCTTTGAATTCTTCCGTTTTTTCCTTTTTATCTGTCTTCTCCTTCTTCGCTTTTTCTTTCTCGTGACTTTTCTTTGACGAAGATGAGGAATGCCTGTGTCTCTCCTTCTCCTTGAGTTTGTCCTGCAAGCAGGGTAAAGGGAGAGAGTCCTTAAACTTTTCTTCAGCGGCATCAGTAAGAGAGAGGTTAGAAGACTCAAAGAGGCTGGTCAGTCCTGGATCTTGTCCCCTATCTGTGAAGCTGTCAGAAGAGATCTCGCTGATTTTGTCATTGGAGTCATCTCTATAGTCATTCAGAGCCTCCTCCTCCAACTTCTCCAGCAGGCTCTTCTCTGACTCCCCTCCTTTTGAAGACTTTTTCTCTTTGGAATGCTCTTTATCCGGCTTCTCCTTATGCTTGCTTTTCACCTTGTCGTCATTGGCGTGTTTCTTTTCAACCTTTTCTGGGAGCTTTTGCTTGTTTTTCTTCTCTTGAGTGGAATCGATGGACGTTCTGTCTTTCCTGTCCTTGTACTTCTCGGTAGAGTCTTTCTCTTTCTTCTCTTTGTGTTTTTCAAAGGAACTCTTCTCCTTCTTCTCCTTTCCCCCTTCCGATGTTCCTTTGTCCTTTTTCTTCTCCTTGGAGTCCTTATCTTTCTGCTTCTCTCCTGAGTGTTGCCGGTCGGAGGAGTACTTGCGGTGCTTGTCGGGGTACAGCTCCTTCTCAGCAGCTGCGCCGTCGTCCTTCTCCTGCAGACTGTCCAGCCGATGCATTTCGCTCCCAGCGGAGTCGCCGACTTTGAACCCGGACAAGCTGTAATCATCCCTCTCGTCTTCGCTTTCATCCGTGAAGATGTCTGCAATGCTGTACCAGCTTTTCTCCTTGCCTTTCTTCTCATCCTTTTTCTCGGAGAAGTCCTCTCGATCCGCGGAGAAGTTTTTCTCTTTCTTCTCTTTAACCTGGTCGAAAGAACTCTTCCTTTCTTTGTCTTTGCTGTGCAAGTCTTTGTATTTCTCTTTAGTTTCTTTTTTCTCTTTGAAACTCTTGTCTAGATCTTTGTCTTTCAGGATTTTCTCAGGAGCAGCTTTTTCATTTTTCTCCTTGTCACCTTCTTTGGATTTTTCCTTGTATTTTTCTGGCTTCACCTTTTCTTTTTTTTCTTTATCAGGAGCATCCTTCTTCTCCTTTTCCTTCCCAGAATGGTGCCTCTCCCAACTCTCCAGAGTTTTACCGCTGAATTCGGGGTCAGACTTATCCTTGAAGAACGTTTCGCAGCCGTATTCTTTGAAGTCATCTCGATAGGGCTCCTCCTGCTTCGTTTTGGTATCTTTTCGATCTTTAGAGCCATCAGAGGAATCTTTTCTGTCTTTGTTGGTTTCACCTGTATCTTTTTCTTTCCTCTCCTTGACACTCTCTGCAGAATCCTTCCTTTTCTTATCCTTTTCAGGCAAATAACTAGGGGTAATTTTGTGTCTGTCCGTTTGGTCCTTTTTCTTCTCGGAGCTTTTGTCCACATAGTCCCTTTCTTTCTTCTTTAAGAAAGTGTCCTTTTCATTACGTTTCTCGTTGTATTCCTTCTTCTCTTTCGTTTTATTTTCCTTTTTCTTGTCCTTAATTTCCTCTTTCACAGGTTCTATGATTAGCTTTGCCACGGTGTCATTTTTAATCTCCCTGAAATCTGTTACTGGAGAATCCCAGCTATCTTCACCTTTGAAATCGAAGGATGAATCAGAAGACAAGTCTGAAAACCACCTCTCTTGCTGATCATCCGAAAGGCTGAACTTCGTGTCCTCGCTTTCAGGAAATTGGTTTTTGTTATTAAACTCATCAAACCCAGACTCATCCCTGTAAAGTTTTTCTTTTTTGCATTTTTCTTTCTCCTCCTTGAAGGATTTTTCCTTCTCTAGTTTAGAAACCTTCTCCTCCTTCAGCTCGTTCTTCTTTTCAGATTTTGACTGCTTGTCCTTTGACTTCTTCTTTCTCTCCTCCTTGTGTATTCTCGGCTTCTCCTCTTTGGGAGACTTCTCCTTTACAGGTTTCTCTTTTTCTGATTTACTTAATCCTTCTCTGAAGGATTTGCTCATGTCTTTACTACCATCTTTGACTTTTCTTAATGATTTCTCCTCTTTCGAGGATTTTCCAGTCTCATCTTTAAACAACCATTCCTTCTCCTCTGCTTTACCCTTGGGGAGCTTTTCCTCCTTCTTACCGTGTTCTCGCTCATGTTTTAACACTTTCAATTTGTTTTCGACTGGATTTTCTGTCTCTACTATCAAGCCTTTCTCAGGCTTTTGTTTAGAGTCCTCAAACTCAAAAGAAAACGTTTTGATTATTTTAATGTCTTGGCTGATGGGACACTGCCCCTTCTCCTTGTTTTTATGTTTGTGTTTTGTTTTATGCTTTTTAACAACCTTCCCCTCCTTGTCCAGCTTTGGAATTGCTCCATCCACATTGCTATGGAATGAATTCTTTTTCTCAGAAACAGTGTTGTGTGGGGTGTTTTTCTTTTTGTGCTCTGGTTTCTTCCTGACTGGCTTTAGTGACTCTAAGCTCGAGTCCTCGGACGAGTAGTCTGACTCGCTCGTCAGTCTCGTCCTGGTGGAGTCCGATAAGGAACTGACATCTGACCAAGCTGGAGAAGATATGGTTTTCCAATTGTCCGTCCTCCAGTGCTTGGAGTGCTGTTCTGTAAGATTAGGATTATGTTTCTGGGACGCTAAACTCCCATGAGAAGAGGTCGATGAGGCAGACAGAGAGTTAAACAAGGAGGATTCCTTTAGCACTAGCCTGGAGTCCTTTACACAGCTAGAGCTCTGAAGAGAGTCTCTATCATCCTCCTCACTCTCCACGTTTTCACTCTCTGATTCAGAGGAACAAAATTTGTCATTTTTTTTGCCAAACCGAACCTCTTTGCTTTTCGTCTCCTTCTTCCGCTTCTTTTTTACTTTGCTTTTCTCCTTCTGTGGCTTTGTGCTGGCGGGCTCCCGAATCTTGCTGCTGGGCAATATCGAGTGGGTCGAAAGTCGCAGCTTCTCCCCCGTCCCCACAGCAACGCTGGTCTCCTCCTCGTCCGAGCTGTCCGACAGGATGCGGTGGGCAGCTTTCTTTGGTGTAATTGTGTTATTTTTAGTATATGTTTTCACTTCCATTTTGGGTATGGAAATGAAACTGTTTGCTTTAGTCTCTTTTCTGTAATCCTTTTTCAGCAAATGTTTGTCATCGACTGGCGGGACCCGGTCCTGCTCATCGTCCTCATCAAATTCATACTCGTCCTTCACCGGGGTGATGGTTTTGGGGGGCTCCTGGGCCTTGGGCTTGTGCTTCAAACCCTTCTCAAACTCTGAGTCTGTGTTATTGCCATCAACAGAGCTGGAGGGAGCGAAGGAAGGGGCATCCTCCTCTTCTGAGGTCTCTGCAGAGAGAAAACAACAACGCGTTAAGGGCTGCGAGGGGCTTTGGGCGGGGGGAACAGCATCAGTCTGCTGCAGATGTGAACCCCTGCAAATGGCCCTGCTGCCCCTTCGCCTCACCCAGCCTTTGCTAAGTCTGCAGCTGAAAGCTCGCAACGCCAGGTTGGGAGATCTTTTAGAACGGGACAGCCTCAGACCTGCACGGGGTGGTCCTCACACCACCACCCAGGGTCTAGCAAAAGAAGAACTTTCTAACAGGGTTATGACTGCAAACAGCATAGGCCAAGACTCCCCGTAAGACTGGAACTCCAATTAGCACTAATTAAAACCTGCAGCGTGTCCCACCTGGCACAGCCACAACGGTGGCACTGGCGGGACAGGCTCTAGCAGGGTGCTCTGCGGAGGGACAGCCCGGCAGCACAACCTGAAACATCAGCACTGGTAGAGCCGAGCGCCGTGCCCCCCCGGCCGGGGAGGGATGGGGATACACGACGTGCACGCAAACCTCCTCCTCTCTACGCACAAGCTGGAATATTACCCGCATTTCAAAGGTAAGACATCCATTTACCTGCAATTGGCTTCCAATCCTACATCTCGATTGCACCAGGCTCAACGTAGGCTTCCAGGGCAAACAGCTAGAGCTCCCGGAGCTAAATGTTGTCTGAATTTGGGTTACAGCTACAGGTGGACTCCTGACCGTGGCAGCAGTGTGCAGATATTCTGACAAGAGTCTAACTTCACTGTCCTCTTAACGTCTCTGTATTAACAGACAGCTGCAGGCCACAAACATCACTCCCATGTTCACATAAAGGTCAATCTCACCTGTTGAGCTCTCTTCGCTAGAGGGGTACGTGGTCTTTCCCAGGAGCAGATTCACCATGGTGGGAGAATTAGCTACTTTTAAAGGTGTCTCGCCCTTCCTGTTGCTTTGATGAGGATTCCCTCCGTAATGTAACAACAATTTCACCACCTGAAAACAGAAATCGAGACTTGAAGATGCTCATGATGTTTCAGTTCCAGGCTTTTTGTACGACTTTCATATACAACTGAAAGGGGGATGTCCTCAAGCAGTCTGTTCTCAGGACACGCCTTATGGTACTAACAGTCATCAATAAGAAAGGAGACAAAAACCAGCAACACGAACCAACCTGGGCAGGAAAGAAGGGAGAAGAATGAGACACAAAGCCATGTTCCCTCCCCTAATCCAGAAGAACAACGAACTATCCCTCTGCACAGGGGAACACCAAATAAAACGCTCAACAGCACTGGGGCACAGAAATTCTTGCCACTACACGGCTATCAGCAGCAAATGATAATAAAATAACCAGAATCTCTGTATTTGCACTGTTGGCTGCTTGAAGCACAAGGAAAGAAATAGTGATTAAAAACACAGCGATGAAATCCAGCAAAAACCCACCTTGAAGTGCCCGTTATTCGCTGCATCGTGCAGCGGGGTGTCGTCATCCAACCCCTTTGTGTTGACTTCGGCGCCCGCAGCAAGCAACTGCTTTGCAACATCGTAGTAACCCCGGTTGCACGCCTCGTGCAATGCCGTCCAGCCTGCAAGCAAAGGGACACTCAGAACACGGACATTCACCTGGAGAAAGTCAGAGACAGTGAAAAGTGACCTCCATCCACAGACGCTGCAGGTGCCGGTGTGTTAAGGGCTCTGTGGCTCTGATAGCCAAGACGATGGTCGCGTTTGCCCAGCTCCTCATGGCACAGCAGGAGGAAACCTGCAGCTCTGCCGTGCTACCCCAACCAGGCGGCAGTTGAATGAATCCCTCATTTCCCTCTGGTCACGCAATGTGCTACAGACAGATCATCTGCCAGAACGGACACAGCCCCGGCAGATGGAAAGGCAAAGTTTTGTGTAGGAAATGAACAGAATTGCTGACGCCGTGTGGAAGGCAGGTTTCAAATCCCTTCCCCTTCCAAGACCTCTGTAAGGAAAACACTGCCGCCCAGATCAGGACTGAGCTCTGAACTGCAGACATCGCTCTGAAACATCCCCCACACAAACCTCACAAATATTTTCTGCGTGCTCTCCAAAGCAAGCAGCCATGCTGCCGCAAAACAGGCCCCCGGCTCGGGGAGAAACCAAACAGCAGGTCTCCACAGTAACAGCGGCTCTAGTTCTCAAACAAACCTCCGCAGAACACAGAATAAAATATTTTATCATGTTCAAACAGACTATTTTTAAGCAGAAACTGTTTTGAAGTTTCCCAGCAAATGTGCGTGGCTCCTTTGGTATTTTGCTGATAGCGTCGTGGGAGCTCATTCCGTTACCTTCACTTGGAGCATTAAGAAGGGGCACCTGTGACCAGAATTAATCACAACTGATAGCTCAGTCTAGCGCTGATATTAATCATACAGGCGGAGGAATATCTATTTACAGCCCCAAAATCATGTGAAGAGAACAGCGAAGAGCAAAGGCAAGCTCTCTGACGTGCTGGAAGAAAGGCTGCCTGGTGCCGATTTAGCCCCATCGCTGGCGCGGACGTGCACGCGCAGCACCGCTCATCACCTCACGCTGCCTTCTCGCCGCAGCACTCGGGGCTGCTCCCACCCCAGGCTCGGCTGCAGCCGCAGCCCCTCGCCCAGGCTCCTGTCCCCATCCCCACCACCAGAAGCAGGAGCCTCACAGCACTGCCGAGGAGGAGGAGGAGGAGGAGGAGGTGCTACTCCTCAGCTGAGGCTCAGGACACTGTTTCCTCTAATTCGGATGCCCGGCTGGGAGCCTGACCTTGTCCTTCACATTTGCACTGCTCCCCGCCAGCAGCACCCCCACATTTGGTACTTGAAAACAAACCCCAGAACGCTGTTGGCACCAGCCATTCAACTCTGGAGCAACGATTTTACAAACACACTCTCTTCAATATTTTTCTGCACATCATTTCTTACACTTTAAGTAAAAAAAGAGCTAAAACACCCCACCTCCCTTTGCAAATTCTCCTCCAGGCTTCTAAGGCAGCACCCATGTGGAAGGGCACAAGAAAACAGAGCAGAGGGTCCCGGTCGCAGTTTTAAAGCGTGGAGCTGCGGCAGCCCCAGGGATCGCTACGGATCAAGCCCAGCCCAGCATCCCCTCCCCGGGCGGGAGCGTGTTCAGAGCAGACAGGACAGCCGGAGAATTTAGCTGCCAAACTCCAACAATGTTGGAGAAACATTGGAAAAAACATTGGAAAAACATCCATGATGTTTTTCACGGATTTATTATTTTGACAAATCTGTAGCAGGGTTTGTTTTTGTTTTTTTTAAAGGACAGCAAGACTTTTTCACCCCCAAAGGGTAAAATAATTATTTTTGGTTAATCCCCTCTTTACAAATAGCAAACCCAGGTTACAAAGAATCTGCTGTCTCTGGTGGGAGCCATTCTCGGAGGTGGGAAAAGGTACGGATCGTGGGCTGCCTCGCCAGCACCGCCAGCGGGCTGGTTACCTGCAAAGTCTTTCACATTGACATCTGCACCCTCGATAATGAGCTCCTTGATGCGCCGGGCATCTCCTCGGATGGCAGCTCGATGCAGCCGAGTCTCTCCTCGCTCGTTTCTCTTATTTACTTTATCTTTGGTTTTGGAGGCAGAGTTAGGAGTTCCCTTCTGACAAACTGTAGACTGAGAGGGATGCTTTGGTGTTGTGTCAACTGCAGGAAGGAGAGAAACAGAGTCAAGAATCGCAATTCAAAGGAAACCTTAAACCCTTAGAGGGAGCTCTTGCAACACGTTTCATCTCGGCTCTCCCCAAAACGCTCATCACAAGGCATCGAGAGGCAACTGAACCTCTGAAGTCGATGTGAAGACAGAGGAAAGCCTGTGCGCGTATAATGCAGATATTAATTGCAGGCTGCCAAAGCCCACTGGAGAGAACTGCGGCCCTTGCAAAGACTGTAGGCAACCCCATGATTTAGGAGCAGACAATGCAGCTCCTTACCCTAAAACCTCATTTCCTAAGGGAAGTGGCCTTTTACCAAGTACATGTGAGGTCTGACAGCCTTGGGAGGAGACTGCACATTTTCTGGGAGAACGTCTGAATGCTCTGAAGACTACACAGCTTTCTGCCTTTTGTTTTCCCCCGAGTAACAGCAACATAAGCAGCTAGATTGGTGTTAAGAACAACAAAATACATGGCTAAAAGCTGCAACATTTGTGCGTAGGATGCAGATGTGCGCATACAGATAGCACAGTGCCTCTAAAAACCCTGGGGGGTCATGTATGCAACAGATAAAAATTACTAAAATACAAAATCCGTGGTAAACACATTCCAGCTGCTCCGCATCTCAAATTACAGTCGCAGTGGTTACACATCTTATCCCTCTCCACAAGAAGAAATATTAAAAAACCCACAGAGGATGATATTTTAACTTTATTCACAATGCTCCTTTACTGAGTTAGCCTGAGATGCCAGTGGAAAATGCGAAGCTCTGACGTGGAGGAGGCTCCCATGGAACCGAAGCTCTCGTTAAGCAGCCAGGGCAGGCTCAGCGGTGGCCTGGATTCGGCCCGTGGGACATCTCCTGCTACTGCCTTAGACTGGAAGAAGGAAGGGCAGCCGCAGCCACGTGCGAACCCCGGCGGCACCTGCAGAGCCCCGTGGGAGCGGGCGTCCCGCTGCCCCGCTCCAGCACCCCACCGACGGCGCTGTGAGCGGGGAGACCCCAGGGAGCAGCAAACCAGCCCCCCTGCACCACGCCGGGGGTGGCAGCTCCTCTCTGCTGCCGGCGAGGAGCCACCTGAACCGCCCGGTGACCCCGGGGCCGGGCACTGAGAAGCCCAGGTATTCGCGAGCCTCTCGCTGCAAGCTCGCACCCGTCCGCTCACCCCTCTGAGCAAAACCACCCTCTGATCTCACCTGGGCTGTTTGCAGACTCTTCTGCTGTCATCTGCATAAGGAGAGCGACTTGCTGGCGCTCGGAGAGCGGGTAGCCTGCCCGGATCCCCGAAAGGCCCATTCCGAAGAGCAAGCCGGGCTTTCTGGTGGCGGGCTCCTTTTTAATCCTCTTCCGCTCTGGACCCTGCTTTTCTGCGGTGCAAGGAGACACAGAAACACAAGCCGTGAATGTCGCTGTAACTGAAAACCACGTTCGTTTCTGAGCAAAGTGCTAACAGCTCTCCAATTCTGTTTCCGTATCTCACAAATGGAAAAGCCTACGGTGAGGGATGCATCCCTGCGGTGGGAGCACCGGTACCTGGGGCAGCCGCCCGGGCTCACGCTGCTGTGGTGGCAGCCGGGACACGCACCGCTCCTGCTGCCCACCGGCTCCTCCGACAGCCTCTCGCGGCACCAGTTCTCCCCCCACCATCAAACAGCAGCGGAAGAGGGAGGGAGCAGGTCCTTCGTGGGGCCGCTGCCAGTACTGTACCTTCCATCTTGCTTCTAGGAGCCTCCATTTCATGCCATGGTGCTTCGAGGAGCGTACGCAGCCTTACACCACCACAGCATGGACTGAACTGGAGGCATCTAAAAGCATCAACAAAGAGTGCTAACAAGATACAGGCTGACAGCTCAGAAACGTTGCCATCTCACCCCCTCATCATCCTCAAACCAGGGACTCTGCAGCCCAACGGGTGCACTGCCCCGGGGAGCACCGGGCTGGCCCTCTCCTCCCAAAGCGGCTGCGTCCAGCCTCGCGCAGAGCACCCACCTGCGCCCAGGCTGACGGCTGCTTGGCCACATCTGCTCCTGCATCCCTCTAAAAAAAATCCCAAACAAACAGCAGGGGAGGGAAAAAACCCTGTGCCCGGCTTGTCATCCCCCAAATCCCAGCCTGACACTCCGTCTCCTAAATCATCCAGCTACAACGGCAGCTCCTGCCGAGGGACTGAGCGCAACCGCTGCTGGCATGCCATGTGCACAAGAACGAGACAAAACCCCAGCCTCTCCCTGCACCTCCAGCCTTGCTCCCAGCGACCCACACAGCAGCCTGCTGCAAGCTGGTGAGAACTGGACCCTGCCAAGCATTGCGCAACTTGCTGCCTCCCTCCCCGCTGCCCAGCTCGCACACCTAACCTCTGCGAGAAGCCTGACTCTACGGCTTTTCTTAAGTATTTTTCCGGTTTTCTTTATGCAAGTATTGATCCTTTTCCCATGCAAGGAGAGTTAGCAGCTCTTCCTCTGCGCTTCTGGTTTGCTTGCTTGCTGATGCTGTCTGGTGAAAGCACAAATCCCGCTGCACGCTCTCCAGTGGGTCCGCAGAGCCGCAGCCACGCCAGAGCCCCACTGCAGGGATGCGTTCAGTGGTCAAAGTTTCAAGGTGCCAACTCAGGAAACAAAAATTAAGTTTCCTTTCACAGAGCCAGCCAAGCAAGAGAGACAGAACACCCATCTGCAGAGCAGCACGGCAATGCCTTGCCAGCAGCCAAGGTGCATCCCTCCTACCAGGCAACTGTCCTAAACCCACAAAGAAGCATAAGGAAGATACGGTGCGCGTGAGTGGAAAATCCAACTTTGCTCACATCTATTTCTAAGCACTGATACAGTTTGTTTATAACCAGGCTAACTGCAGGGCTCCCACCGCGTGCAGAGGGCCAGCAACGACATTCTTAGTAGCCACGGCTATAGAAGTTATCAAACGCAGGTGAGTGGCTCCTTGCCCTCCCTTCGCATGCTCGAAGGCCAGTTCGAATCAAGGCTGGTTCGATGCTGCTTGAGAAACCTGAGCAGTAAAACCCCTCGCTGCATCCCTGACGTAACGAGAAGACTGCGCACAGACGAGCTGCTCAAGACCTCCCGCACAAACAGAAACTCTGTCCTCAAACTGACGGCGCTTCCTCTTCAAGCGAGCAAATCCCGCCCGTGACTTTGAAGCACAAAGTAAAAGTCTTTCTAATGTAAAGGAGTTTTGACTCATACAGCCACCAGCCGCTGGATCCTGCCGGGCTCAGCCCCAGCAGGGGCTGGTACTCGCCAGGATGCTGCCAGGAGACACAGAGGAGTCGAGGGGGTTATTTATCACAGCAAGCCTGCAAGTACCTGCTCCCCCAAAGAGGAACACCGCGACCTGGAGCACTTTCAGGTGGGCTGACTACGCCGCCGAGACGGTACGCCAAGTCTTCCAGCGAGGTAGCAAAGGAAGGGCTCTCTTCTACTCAAACATTTGGCTCTAAACATCTTATTATTTTGCTGAAGGTATTTTGAGAATCCCAGAAAGCGTCAGAGGGATGATACAAGGTTTGCAATAAGTAAATGTCTGATAACGCTCTCCAAGAAACAGGGCTTCAACTCCCAGCAGCCAGGGAGAGGAAACCCTAAGTAACCACCCAGTGTCTGCCCAGTCCCCAGATCCCGCATCCTGAAACTGGGAGTCAAAAGCATGTGGGGAGATGTAGAGGTCCAAGAGGATTTGCAATGGATCACACAGATGCAAGCTTAACGGACGAACTGCATCCAGTCTCTTCCTTACCACCATCCCTGGGCCAGGGCAGGGTCCTGCAGCCCAGGGAAAGGCAAATCCTGCCACCTGAAAGCTCTAACCCAGCTCTGCTCATCCAGTCGTATTCGTCATTTTGTCAAATTCAATGTGGGTCACCAGCACGCAGCCACCAGCAGGACAGAGCCTGCTTTCCTCCGCGCAAAGTCCAGCAGGTCAGGCGAAACCGCCAACGGGCAGGTTTAAACTCGATCACCGGACTTTGTGCCGAAGCACAGGTTTCCTCGTTCATTCACCAAACTACCAGTGGAGTAAAAGTCTCCAGCAGACGAGGGCAGCAGCGTGTGGGGACGTCTCCGCTGCTCCCGCTCGATTCATGCCGCTTGCATCTCCCGCACTCCCTCGGCTGATGAGCAGGCAGCTCCGAAAACCTTCTCCCTGCCCTGCGCACAAAGGCCATCCTCTGCTGCTCTCCCGCTGCAAAGGTCTCATCCAGAGCAGATGATTTCCATCGACCCCCTGCACATTCCAGAAATAACAACTCCGTACCAGGGAACCTCTCCAACCAGACAGCGCGGGCCAACCCTCTTCAAATACAAGCCCTGGAAACACGTCTGTGCACTGAAGGAGAATCCCGGTCTAATTCTCCAAAGCCACATTTCAGCCGTAGAAGATGAAATCAGATCACAGGAAAGCGGATAGTTTTTTAATGGCTTAAAATAAAATTAAACTCAATGTCCTTATGGTAAGAAAACAATTTAGCCCGGGCAGTTCCAGAAGCCACGCTGAGCAGCGCGTCCCGCCAGGCACGCTCGCCCCGAGCACAGGGACACCCCATCTGCACACGCAGCACCTTCCCGCTCCTCGTTAGGCGCCGGAGCTGCCGTTCAAGGCAGGCTCGTTAAACCCCGTTCGGCCAGGCCTGGCTTCTCCGCAGGCCAGCAGGCAGCTCCCGGCCGCATCCAGCCGTGCCCCGAGATGTTGGGGGGGACATTCCTCGGCCAGAGCCACCTCAGGGGATGCACAAGGGTTGTACGTGGTGGAGGGCTGCTCCGTGCGTACGTGTGGAGGGAGCCACAATTAGAATGGGAACATTTTCATTAATATTACTTGGCTGCTGCAGGTTGTCAGCGTGAGCCTGTGATTTGCAAAAATTGATTACCAAGTTCAACTGAAAACCCCAAAACTCCTATTAATTCTGCAGTTGCAGAAATTCCCTCCTCCACAGAACATTTAACGTTAAAAAGCATGTGAGCAACAAGATAAAAATAAATTGGAAAGCGGCTGCCGCGTTCTCGCTCGCTCGCTGCGGAGAGGCAGCCGAGGACTCGGGCTCGCGCGTGCTTCCCTGTGGGAGGGCGGCCCGGCCCGGCGCTGCACGGGTCCCTGGTGCTGGAGGGTCGCATCCAGTCCTCACGTGCTGCCTGACCACGGCGCTTCGCTCCTCGGTGCCTCCTGCCCGGCAGTAAAGGGATTTCTCCCTCCGGTGCCGGGGCCTCGCTCACCCGTTCCCCCGAGGCCTCCCCGGTGGAAGGCAGCGGAGAAACGCAGTTCTATCCCCATCGCAATTAGGTGCTTGTCTGCCGGCTGCCGCAGCGCAGAGGTTAACCCGACGTCTTTAAGCGTTCGGGGGCAAGTAGGTCGCTGGCTGCGCTTGCCGGTTGCGTAAGGCGCAGGGCTGGGCTGCGCCCGGCATCCGACGGCTCCCGGCGCCGGCAGCGTGGCAGCCCCAGGCTCCCGGCGCGGCACTCGGGCAGGAGCGAAGCCTCCTCAAGGGTCTGAAACGTGACGGGAAGGATGGAGAAGGAGCTGCTCGCAGCGGACGCGTGCCGTGCCGCCGGCAGCTCCGCTGCCCGTCCTCGGCCTCAGCAGAAGCGCCCGGCAGCGTCCTGCTTGGCCTCGCGTGAGCGAAGCGCCGGGAAGGCTCTGGGCTGGCTTCCCTGGCCAGGCCCAGGCTAACAGAGCTGCAAATGCGTTTTATCTCAGTCTGGAAGACTTAGAATCTGATTCTTCAGCAGGTTTTGAAAGGGGCACCTGCACAAAGATCTCCGCTCAACGGCTTCAAGTGCCACTGGCTCCTGCCGGCTGCTCCTTCGCCTCTAATTAAACGCTTTTCTGTAACACCTTGCAGCAACATGGAGCAATTTAAGAGAAATGCTCACAGTGGGTATGTACCTCAGCAAACAGGAATAAAGGTTATTTTACACTAAAACCCCGTCAGCAAGGCTGTCCGCATGCCAGTCCCTGCACGGAAGCGCAATAACCAGCGGTACAAGGGGGTGTGCAGGCAGGAGCCCCCCCGCCACGGTAATCTCACTGCTGATCGCCAGAGACGGTGGCTGGACCCTGCACCCTGATCCCAGCGGGAGGGAAGACCACAGCGACCCAGCGACGTGCCGTGCGCCCGCCCGGCGATGGGCCATTAGCTATTTTTAAAGCAGCTCGTTTTGCTGCTTGCTTCAGCCTTCTGCAAACCTACAGAGCAAAGCTTCAGCCCGGCACTGCCGTGGTTTAATTTGGGGATCCTGCTCGGCTCTTCCCTCACGCTGACGCTAGCAGGAACCGCGTGCACACACTTAAAGGGGAAAGCAGGGTCTGAGCAGAGCCGCGGCTGCCGAACACCGCCGGGGAACTGCTTCTCCTTCCTTTCATCACATAAACCCGAGAGGCTCGCGAAAGGCAGAACAGGAGCAGGTTCCCAGGACAAAGGGGTTTGAGCATTAGCCCGCAGGTGGTTCTCGTGCCCAAATTAGACGCCAGGTCACGCGACGCTCGCGCTGCTGCAACGGGGAGCACAAATCTGGGGCTGCTGGAAGCCCGTCGGTGGCTCCGCGGAGGTCCCAGGGCAGGCGCTGCTCCGCGCAGAGGCACCCGCACTGCTGGGCTGGCTCTGCGTGCCGGGGCGCACCACGCAGGCCGAACCCCCGGCCCCAGCCGAAACCGGAGAGAGGAGAGAGGCAGGGAAGGAAAGAGAAAAGGGCGGTGATGGAAAAATCTTTCGGAGGTTTCTCGAACACGCACTGTGAGATGCTGGCAGGTTGTGGGGACGGGAGGTCCAGCCCGGAGCCGTGGCTGAGCAGCACAGCTCCTCGCTCCCCATGAACGCGTCGCACCCTGTAATGCAAAAAGCATCTGTTTAAACTGCTCCGACATGACAACACACGCATATAAGGTGGTACCCCGAGGAAAAATACCATTTCCAAATAAGCAGCTCACGCTGAACATCTCAGCGCTGCACGGAGAAACCGACGGTTGGCTCGCTGATGAGTCGGGATTTTCAACAGTTTATTTGCCAAGGAAGCACACAAACAAAAGATCAATAAGAATAAATTAGAACGGCGGAGACAGCAATAGAGACTGCATTGCACTCCCGAGAGACCGCACCAGCCTCTGCTTTCCCCATCCACAGCCTAGCATGCGTAAGAGTGACTCATTTTTACTGCAGAAGTTGCAGGGCATAAAACATTTTGGAGCGTGTCAGCTCAAACCAGGGGAAAAGCAGGTTTAACCTGAGCGCGGGCAGCCTGGAGCCCCAGCGTGCGGATGCTCACACAGGCGCGCAGGGCGTCTGCAGACGTGGCCCAACGCGTGCTGAAGACGACCGATCATGAGTCGGAAGGTTTACAGCAGCACGATACTGGGTGCTGGTTGACAGCGGCTGAACACGAGCCGGCAACGTGCCCAGGTGGCCAAGAAGGCCACCGGCATCCTGGCCTGTATCAGCACTGGTGTGGCCAGCAGGAGCAGGGAGGGGATCGTGCCCCTGTACTGGGCACTGGTGAGGCCGCACCTCGAATCCTGGGTTCAGTTTTGGGCCCCTCACGACAAGAAGGACATGGAGGGGCTGGAGCGTGTCCAGAGAAGGGCAACGGAGCTGGGGAAGGGCCTGGAGCACAAGTCTGATGGGGAGCGGCTGAGGGAACTGGGGGTGTTCAGCCTGGAGAAGAGGAGGCTGAGGGGAGACCTCATCGCGCTCTACAACTGCCTGAAGGGAGGTTGGAGCGAGGGGGGGTCGGTCTCTTCTCCCAAGTAACAGCGATAGGACGAGAGGAAACGGCCTCAAGTTGTGCCAGGGGAGGTTTAGGTTGGACATGAGGAGAAATTTCTTTCCTGAAAGAGTGGTCAGGCCTTGGCACAGGCTGCCCAGGGCAGTGGTGGAGTCCCCATCCCTGGAGGGATTTAAAAGACGTGTAGATGAGGCGCTTGGGGACATGGTTTAGTGGGCATGGGGGGGTTGGGTTGACGGTTGGACTCGATGACCTTAGAGGTCTTTTCCCACCTTAGTGATTCTGTGATTCTGTGATTCTATGACACAACCACGTCCCGAGGCTCCTCGCGCACGCCGGAATTTAAGGGCAAGCAGACAGGACGGGGCCGAGGGGAAGGCTTCGAGGCGGCAGCAGGTTAAGCGCAGCAGCGGCGTGAAATGGGAAGCAGCACAATGGCCCGGACAGATGAACAAGAGAGGGCGGCAGGGGAGCAGGACAGAAGCCAGGCGAACGCCAGGCTGCGAAGAGCGCAGCGAGAAGGGCCAACCGGACTGGCACGACTGCAGGGAGACCACCGTAAAGCAGAGGAACGCGGCGCTGGGGCTGCAGGGCTGCACCCGAGGGCCAGCGCAGGGAGGAGGCACGCTCTGCACCGGGAGCACGCTGCAGAGCCTGCAGCACAAACAAACTGGGGGGCAGAAACGGGAGATGATTTTTGGCTAATCAGCCAAATGAAAGCAGGTGCCATAAAGGAAACCGAGGAGGAAAACAAGAGGAAGAGCTGTAGCAGGGTCTGCTTCGGCAGAACGGCAAGGAAGGCGCCCCGAGCTGCTCCCGTACAGCAGTGAGCTGTTTCCTAGTCTGAAGGATGGAGAGGGTCCAGAGCCAGACGCTCATCCCACACAGCCGAGCTGAACGGATGGCGGAGACGTTGGCTTTGACAGTCAGGAGCGGAGGAGAGGTGACGGCGGGAGGAACGAGCCCGTTTATAACCACGTCGGGTCACTGTGCGTGGAGCTGAGCCCACCGTCCTCACTGCTCACCCCGGCTCCCCAGGGACAGAGGAGCCGCAGGCCCTGACCCCAGTGGTTGCAGTATTTTTAAAAGCGCAATTCGGCTAGAGAGGTTTAATGCTGAGTGATAGCCTGCGATCCAAATACAGGCGTTTTCCCTAGACTTGTAGGATAAACAACACAGTTGGGCAGAAATGTGTAAATGCATCTTCTCACCAGAGTGGCCACTGGCTAACAAACTGCTGCGAGAGGAACCGAGAGGCTTATATCAGAAACAACAATCTCCACGTTAAATGCGAATAATTCCAAGAAAGACCAATTTTCAGGTCCAGACCTTTCATTTCCCACAAAACAGAAAGAGCCGGAGGAGGGAGGACGGGAGAGGAAGGCTCGGCACAGCCGCCCGGCCAGCCCTCCCCTCCCGGGGCTGGGGGCAGGACACTCTGCAGACAGCGCTGATAAAAGCTCTTGTATTAAGGAAAAAGCCATCATTGATAGATTTTTGGTTCACAGAGACACAGCACACTGCAACCTCTCACTCTGCATGTTAAGGAGGTGATGCAGGGGGGGGAGGGAGATTTATGGCAGCTCCCGTCATAAAACGACCTGCTTTTCCGCACAGCACTTCCCAGATGGCTGATGCACACGGGGAGTTTCTAAGGGTGATCTGAAGGCTGGTGTTTGCCAGTCTATCCACACTGTACCGGCATTATGGAGCCCAGCTAGAAACGGAGAAGCTCTGACATTCACTCTCTCCCTGGTTGCTAGGTGAGAACAGTTTCTTGACTATTTTAGTACAAGGACTGAAATTATACAACCAAAGAAAGACCCAATGCAGCACAGCCCCAGCTGCACACATCAGACCGAAGCCAGCAACAGAAAACGCGCACAAATAACAGTTTCGTATACGCAGATGCATTTTTTAATAAGCCAGCAATTTGCTTCTCACGGATTCCCTCGCCAGCCTCGCAACTTGTGACTAACGAGCCCGTTCCCATGCGATGTCGCTCAAAACACTCGCAGGCATTAGGCAACCCAAGAGCCGGCTCCAGGAGAGGGCGATGGTTTAGGTCATCTGATTCATCAAGCGTTTTCTAACCTAGTGATCAGTCACATAACATACTCGGGGGATTAAGCACAAAGGAGCCGGCGGAGCAGCAGAAGTTTTAAGCTCCGAGGCCAGCTCCTGCTGACCATGCTCACACTAACCCCGCTCCACCAGCACCTCCCCAGCCGGCTGCGGGCCCCTGGGCTCAGCCCTCCGGAGCCAGGGAAAGGTCGGTGCGCACGGATCAGCTCGGAGGGCTGGCTGGGGTTTTGTCTCCTCTCCCCCAAAAAGCAAAACCCTCCTGTGCCAAGGTGGAGCCTCGGGGTGACGGCTCATCTGCTCTGCGGAGCGGCAGGGGCACCCACTTCAGCGGTGCGCCGGAGGTACGGCTGCGTGCTAAACGAATATATTTCATTTAGGGGTCTAAATAAATCGTGAGACTGCAACACAGAACCTCAGAAACCCGCTGCCTGGTTGGGAAGGGAGCCCAGGGTGGGGTAAGGAAGCTGCCAGGCATCCCAAGTCAGCGGGGAGCTGGATGGATGGACATGGCCCCGGCCCCGCGGCAGTGCCAGCCCACGGCCGGGGGTCACCAGCACCCCCTCCGCAGAGCGCGATGGGCAGCCGGGAGGGGAGGCAAGAGAGGGCAAGGGGCTGGGGACACCGGGGGGCTGGGGACACCGGGGGGCTGGGGACACCGGGGGGCTGGGGACGTGGAATAGTTCCACCTGCTTCTTATTGCCAGCTTACACCTACTTTATCATTCAAGAACTTGAAAGCATGGTATTGCTTTTATTTCTTTTTTCAAAGCAGGAGACAGAAACAGCTTAAGGACTTTCACATTCCAGCTGCGGGGCCTGCCGGGCTCTCAGGCCACATTTTCCACTTTTCCTCCCCATCCACAGAGTAGCCACCCCTCCCTGCCCCCCCGAGTTGAGATGACCATCAAATGCCACCAGACCGCAACAGATGCAGATGATGCCGTTGTTATTTCTGTCAGCACGGGAAGCTGCTGTTCTCCATCTCCAGAACAGGAGCCTCCTCCTGCTCTGTGCCCTGCACCGCGGCGGGTCCCCCGTCTCTGCCGGCCCCGGCGCCCACGGCATCGGCATCGGCACCGCTGCCTGCCCCGCCACGGCAGCACAGCCTGCCGTGACATTCGCTTCAACTCAAACAACTGCAGCAAGGACAACAAAAATATCAAGCGATGCTGAGAAATCCCATGACCCGAAGCCACAATGCTGCGAAACCACACGCCGCTCACCCCTCCCGGGGACTGGAAGCGGCAGCGCTCGGGTTGGGGAACCGGGCTCCTGCTCGGCCGCGAGCCGCTGCCGGGCCGATGGAGGAGGAGGCAGCTCGCCATCACTGCCGGACCTGAAGGCTCCACCGTTCAGGTTAGCACCCAGCGGGTTTAAATGGCACCCAAGCCACCAAAGACCCCCTTGTGCAGCACCTTCCGATGAATGCAACCCCCTCCTGCCTCCTCCCGCCCCCCTTGCCCCCTCCTCGGGGAGGCCGAAGGGAGAGGACAGGTTTGCAAAGCACTCGGCTCAAGAGACACAAAAGTCTGTGTGACAAAATGCTTCAAAACTAGGATTTCTATGGTGTTTAGGGAACTTTACACAATTGAGGCGTTTGGTTGTGGACTAAAGCTGCTGGGGCGAGGGCTGGGCTTCTGCAGCTCTCCCCGACCAAGGGCAGCAGGTGCTGGCTCCGTGGCCATGGCAGTGAGCAGGAGCACAGGACGGGCTCCAGTGCCTCTGCTTTTAAGAGTACATTTATTTAAGCCTGGGTATTATTTAGCAATGGCAGAGTTTGGACATGATCTGGACAAAACTGCGCTTCTCTCTTACACGCACTGATTTTGCCACCAAACACACACAAAACCAGTCCTCGAGGTTTCGCACAAGCCCGAGGAGCAGCAGTGGAAGTCGAGGGGCTGGAGGCACGAAAAACCAGCAGCAGCCCTGCAAAGGCAAAATAAACTCCAGCGTGTTCCTCACTTCTCCCAAGTGAATCCTCAGAGGAGACAGACGTTCTGCACCCAGGGAGGTATCGGGGCACCCAGCGCTGCTGCGGACCTGCAGTTTTGACCCAGCCTTGCTCTGGCCTTCCCAGCTCCCAGGGAGAGCTCTCGGAGGCCAGAATTAACTCACAGCACTCGGGGATTTGTATTAAGTCCTAACTCTCCCCAGGGATGACTAAAGGTCTGGAAACCACAGCTCCACCTCGAGCCAAGGGACTCGAGTGACAGCCTTACATCAAGCTAAAGAAACTGTCCGCAGTACGAGTGGATATAGTGAATTTTGCGCTCCGTGCATTTCACAGCTGACCTTCGAGCAGCGTTACCCGATCCGGTTCGCACGACACAGAGCAGTAAAAAAACTCGCCGCGCTGCCGTCCGCTCCGCAGCCTGCGCGGGAGGCGGGGAGCGCGCCGGCAGTCTGGTGCCGTTGAGTCAGCCCGTGACTCAGCCGCGGCTCAGCGCCGCAGGCACCAGCGCCGGCAGGAGCACCGCTGCGCCCCGCGCTGCGCCAGCCGCCCGTACCCACCTCTCCCACCACCTCCCCGCAGGTGGCTTCCCAGCAGGAGCGTCCCCTTCTCCCTGCCGTCTCCGCAGGATGCTCCTCTGCGTCCTTTATGTTACAATTTTTCTAATATTTCTTTTTTCTTTAAATGCTTAGCCTCCTTTCAGCACAGCGCACAAACGAGGAGCTGCACGAAGCCTCACAAGCTGCTGAAATTGCTGGGGAAAAAGCTGGCTTTACTCGTTCGGCGGCTGCCAGGCAGCACGTAGGCTCTCGGCAACGTCTGTGGATGTGGGGAGATGCCGCACGAGCGAAAGGAGAAGGAAGGAGAAGTCTCAGGCAGAGAGATGCTGCTCTCACAGTGCTGGATCATGCACAGTCTGGAGGCTCACAGCTTTATGCAATTTTTTTCTTCCTAAAGACAGTTTATTTAGTTAACTCTGAGGGACCCAGGAGCAGAACTGTTGATCTAGAAACCATTTTGAAGGAGACAATGTTAAAAGATTTATCACTGAACCTACTGTGCCCAAACCATACACTGTGCTGGCCAGCAGCACCTCCCGCAGCCCACGCCAAGCCCCCTCCCCACGGGAACAAACCCAGCGCGGCGCTGGGAGCACTTGCTCAGGATCAGGGCACAGTAAAAACACGTTGTGCTGCTGCAAATAAAACCAGATCAAGAACAAAACCGCTTTCTGGCTCGCTTTGTGAACACACCAGCACTCCGCCAGCAGCGCAGGCTCCTAAACCGACTCAAGGAGTGGGCTGCAAGAGCAGGGCTAAAGGGAGGGCAGGTGGGCTGCCCCTCTCCAGCAGGAGCGAAGGAGCGGGCAGAGCTCTGCCCCCCCCACGTACCTCCCCGGGGAACACCTGGGTGCGGAGGGAGCAGCCGTCCAGGGAGGCACCGGCGCTCAGGGTAAGGCGCTGCGAGCAGGCAGGGGATGCAGGTTAACGTCTGCAACCCGCCGGCGAGGGGACGGTGCCACCCGCGCGCCGAGGAGGCAAACAGAGGCCACACCGCGCGCGGGCTCTCCCCGGCGGTGCCGGCGCAGGCTGGCACACCAGCACCCTCCGCTCGCACCACGTCTTCGAAGAGGAAGGCTCCGACCGGCAACCGCGGCGCAGCACCCGGCTGCGGCCGAGCACCGGGCCAGGGTGGGCTTCGCCGCCCTTCGCCGGCGAGGCAAACCCGTCACAGAGGCTTTTGCACCATGTATGGCGTACATACATCCAAGCTGAGCCAGAGCTATTCGGGGAAAAAAGGCAACAGATACACTGTGCGAAGGAAGATGAGCCACTGCAATAAATCAGGACAAGGATTCGTGGTGTTGTTTAAGTTTTAGAGGAAAAAAAAAAATCCCACTACAGGCAAAAAGAGAGCTCTCCTCGCTCCCACATCCTTACAGCTAAATTCCACGTGGCTGCGGAATATGCTAGCAAAACTACCCTCGAACAAACACCGCAGCCTGTGTACAGCAGGCCAGGAAGCACGACTGCGTTATATAAATCATCTAAGGTCAACTCCGCAACTGGCACGGCGAACAGGGATGTTGCAATCCCACTTCTCACAAGAGCTGAAATCAAAGTTTAGGAACAGAATGAGAAAAAGCAGCTTCCCCCTCCTCCAGGGACGCGGGCAAGCGGCGTCTCTGCGGGGGCAGCGGGGAGGTGGCGGGGGCTGCGGGGTGGGCGCGCTGCAGCCCCTTTGTTGGAGACAAAAGCCCGTCCGCCGGCAGCCTGCTAGCCACGCCGGCTGGAGCGTGTGTGTCGTCAGACCGGTGCCACTCTCCTTACACGTGCCCAGGCTCGGGGCACCCCTCCGTCCCCGTGTGACGTGGGCAACTGTTGTGCATCTACAAACATGCCTCTACCTGCTAAAGGAAAGCCGGCCGCGAGCCAGCCAAGGAACAGAAGGGCCTGAAACGCCCCAGGGTTGCAACGGGGTGGTGCAAGAGGGGAGCAAGGTGCCCGTAAGCCTTTTCCCATCTCAAGCAGCTGGTTCCTGGAGTGAAAGATCTCAGGGACAGGCTCCTGCTAAGCATCAGTCTGCCTCTGCGCGTTCATCCGCAGCTCCCCGCTGCCATCCCCTCCCCGAGTCGCTGCCTCTCGTCGGTCTCCACCGAACAGGTTGCTAGAGACTCGCCCACACCTCTCCCGCGTTTCTTGAGCCCCGTTTGTCTTTTAAACGCCTCTTTGAGCGCAATGACCACCTCCCGGTCCCCGGCTGTCCTCCGTGCAGGCAGGCAGCTGGGCTGCTGCGGCCCCTTGGCTCAGCCCGGCCGCTTGCAGACCCGTTTCCCCAGGAAGGTCGAGCTCGGAAGGGGAAGACGTGTCCGAAGACAGAGCCACTCGCCTGCCGAAAGCAGAGGGGTAACGCGGGGGCCGATGGGCAGAGGGGTCTGACGGGCTGCGCTGCGGCTCCTCTGCACCCTGCAGCAGCCACAGCCTCTCCCCCCGCAGCGCTCTGCTCTCCCCACCCTGCTGCTCTCTTTTTAATTTGGTTTCCTTCTCGATGCCGCCAGCAGAAACATTTCTAACATCTCTACAGCCGGAGAGAGACCAGAGCCCTGTGAGAAGCAGATAACTGCTGCTGGGGGACATGGAAAGCGAGCTGGTGGAGCCCTACCATGACATTTTAGCTGTCACGCAGGTCAGACAGCCCTGAAGCGAGTTTGGGTTTAAATTCTCAACCAAGTATTGAACGTGGCAGAAACACCCTAGATAAAAAGCAGCTCTGGCTCTGGCTAATCAGCTCTGCCTTGCCCCGGCCACCCTCCCTCCAAAGGTGACACCTCTGAATTTATTCTAGCGAGCCGCTACGTGACCACGAATGGTGCCAAAGCACTCCCCGCGTCTGGAGGGCGAGTGAGGATGACCCGTGTCGGGCTGTCACCCCCCCTGCTCCCCGACGGCCAGGGCCACCCCTTCTCCCACCGCTGCAAACCCTCAGCTATTCACTCAGCGACGCACTCGCCCGTCTGCACGCCACGAAGGCAAAACCGACACCTCGTCCCTGCAAACGGCCATCAGCATGAGCTGTCGTTTAACGAGATGAATTCATGTTTTGAAAAACTTTCTCTCCAGACAGGGAGTTCAGCAACTGAGAAAATTACCCTTCGGCACACGGAAACCCACCCAGAAATGCCGGGCCAGCCCCAGGACGGGCCACCGCGCGTCCTCGCCTGAGAAACAGCCCCCACCGCCGCGGCGGCTGCGTGACCCAGGCGCCACTCGTGACCTTGTACGATCTGCCCTCCCGCCTTCCGAACCGGAGGATTCCGGCCGACAGCTCACGTAGGCTGACGCACCGCGTCCCGCACCAGACCACCTCACGTGGTCACTGGAGAGTAACAGCAAACACATCCTTTTTACCATTTTTAAGCATATTCCCAACTTTTAGTCCATTCTATCTCTTTGCGCAATTTGTGATCCTTACCTGTCCGCAACTATTTCTAAGTGCAGATTTCCTAGATTTGTACAGAAAGGACCTACGCAAACCTCTGCCCATAAAGCCATAGCTAAGCCCTTCGCAACCAAATAGCATTATTTTCTACATATCAAAGCTCTGCAACAGCTCTTCCCAATTGCTTTACAAAACAAACAGCCCATTCAACGTCTCTGTAGCCACGTGGGGCCACGGCGCGCGAGAGCCACGTGTACCAGCCACTCTCCTGCCACGAGATGTGACCTGCCCGACCATGACACGGCCAGGCTGAAACACCCACAGCAGCACCAACGCTCCCCAGAAACCAGGCGTGTATTGAGGACGCGTTGCTCGGTCACGCTGCAACCACCGAAGCAACCTTGGCAGTCCCAAGAGCAGGGCAAACAGGTCACCTTAATGTCCTTATGGTCCTGAGGACCACCCGCACCAGCCCCAAAGGGCCGACCTAAACACCCGAACAGGCCCAGACGGCCACACCACCGCAGTCACACCTCCACGCATCAGTACGGCCTCCAGGCAGTTTTACACGTGTTCGACAACACCCGTGCACACACCAATTAGAAATAATTTTTCAGCTTCAAGATAGTGAAGTGCTAAACGTTCAAAGCCCCAAACAACAAAACACGGCTAGAGAGGTATACGTATCTATTTACGTAGACATACACGTATATATCAGGTTTACTTTAGGCAGATGCATGCAAGCTCCTTTTTTTACTGCTTGTTGTTATTCTTTTCAGGAGCACTCGGCTTTATTCTCTTATTTTCCAAGTTCTTACTAGTGGGCCCAGCTTCTCGGCTTGTCTAAGCTGCAGTTCATGAACTGGACTCGTTAGAAACGGAGGAGAACGGACCCTCGGCCAAAGGAAGGGGTGCCTCCTCACAGAGCCATCTCTCGGTCCAGTTAAATACACTACTAAGAACGTAAGGGCCTTAACCCACTCAGCTCCAGACGTGTACGTGCATACCACCCTCCTTATCCTCTTGTCCACACGCCTCTTCCTTCAATCAAAAAATACAGGAAATTTGATAGAACGCTTCAGTATGGGCTGCTTGCACACTGGACACTGCGCTCCCCCCCACCCCAACACGCACGTTTCGAGGGTGGAATACGTCATTTCTGTACCTGTATCCGAGTCTTTTTGATCTCCATTTGTTCCAACAGTGAAAGGCAACTTCCGTTTGGTCGCTCGCTCTTTCACCTCTTTGCCGCCATCGCTCCGGTCCAACTTTGGAGTCTTGGTTAGAGAAACTTTATCTTTATCCTAGAAAGAGAAGAGACCAGATTAAGAAGAGCCTTCCCCAGACTGTGCCCACCTAACCCCGCAACGTTCTGCACCAGCCTCACACAGCGCTTGTCCTCTCCTTCCTACCCTGGGTTTCCAGCATCAGGGTTTAGCATCTTGCAGAAAGGAGTCTCCACCAAGCTAAAATGCTAAAATATCACTAGAGAAGAGCGAGGCTGCTGCGCGGTACAAAACCTGCAACCGATTCATGTGAAAACTGGAGCCAACACTTTGTGTGCGGCTGGGGATGTGCCCGGCTCTGAGCACAGGGGAAGGCAGGCTGGGCTGGGGGAACCCAAGGATTTCCAGACACAACCATCCCCATCATTTGGGAAGGGTTTCCCAATCCAGAGCAGAAGCGGGATGCAGGGGAGCGCACACAGCATGCCTGGGGGACACAAAAAAAACGGTGTTAAAGCCCTCGGTTCAACGTGGAGACCTAAGGGCTTCTCCTTGGGGCCTGCAGTGTTTCCAGCACAAGAATACAGCAGTACCATTTGAGCTTACGTGAGAGCATGTTATTCTGGAAAATATTCTGGCAGCCGATAAGTCTAACATTACTGACCGTTTACAGGATCAGCACCGCTGCCAAATGCACTTAGAAGGTTTGCATTGCACAGTCAGCATAACGATTTTTACCAGAAAGGCCAGTATAGCTCTGCCTATATCCACAGGTCGCACTCTCCATCCGAGAGCAAGCAGCTCGATCTGCTCCCAGCCCTGCCTGCACTCCCGCAACCGCCTCCATCGCAGGGCGAAGGGTCCAACAGCAGCAACGTCCCGCAGCGAAGCAGCAGTTCCAGCAGCCCCAGCCCAGCCAAGCTCGCTCTCCCCCAGATCTGTGTTTTGGGGATGACCAACTTTAAGTCCCAACTGGCAAACACCAGCCGAGGCGTTCCCACTCTTAAGCTGTCCCTCTCCCATGCAGGTTTCTACTGGGATTTTAAGAGAAGCTACCTTGAGAACAAACCCACCAATACTGCATAAAAGCACGGAAAGCGATGCAGATGCTGGCTGAGCATTCACTGCTTTCTCAGAGAGCAGACCTATACCTGCTTTGTACCAGTCTGGTTTATTCGGGTTGGTTTGCATTGTAACGCGCAGCGAGGTGAAGCAGGCGACGCTGGGGACCGCTCGGTACGAGCAGCAGGAAGAAATTGTGAAGAAACATCCCGAGCCAGACAAAGTTACCAAGTATTGAGACAGGCAAGATTTTTCACATGAGCAGCAAGAGCTGGTGCATAACTCAAACTTCAGGAGCTCAGGGTGCTGAGAATATATACAGACTGAAGCCATGCACTTGTGTTTTCTGCATTTGAGAGACAGTATTATTTTAAGCAAGGGCTTCTGGTTTGAACACTGTGCCACTGCTCTAAAAACACGGCCAGAACGAGCAGCTTTGTGACAGATCTATTTCAATAACCTAGCAAAACCCAGACCCTAAGCTTTGTATCTGAAGTTAGATTAAATAAAAGAATCTCGATACATGAAATCATGCAAGACCATCGCTGGAAACTCAGCCCAGCAAACCTAACAGGAATTCCCGTGTTTAGAGAAGCCCAGTCACGCTGCCTGCACCAGACTCGGGGCCCGGGCAGGCGGCTCCCGTGCCAGCAGGCACGGCACCGCGTTGTCACTGCGTACACTGCTCCTTCCTCTTTCCGAGGTTCTGTCTGGCAACCAGACTTCACCCGCCGATTGAAGAGAAACCGTTTACTGGGACCAACGGGTTCTGTTTGCACGTCCCCTTCGCGATGGGCAGCCTGACAGCCCTGCGGCCGCACGCCCAACACTCAGCCCCCCTCGCCCACGCTCCAGTGCAATGCTGAGGCCTGAAAAAACGGGTTGGGGCATCCCTTTTTTTGGTAAAGCAAGCTAAACAAACCTATCTGACAGCGGCTCTTGTGGTTGGAGGGAGCCATTCGGCCGCGGGCAGGCAGGACTTGCACGTTCGGAGCCCGAAGAAGGGCAGCCAGGCTCGAGAGCAGCCGCCGAGAGCCCTTCCTCGGTGCAGGAGCCAGCGGGATGACGGGACAAAGTCACAACAGCCAAAATAAACACTCCAGCATTTAATTTAAACACTCCGGATTGAAATGCTTTTGTCTCATGTTTCTGATGTGAACAAAAATAGTTTGGAATAACAAATGATGCCACTTCAATTGCCAGCTGCTGTTCTGAACAGCTCAGAGGTGTAAGTAAGGCCAGGGACCACTGACCACCTCCCAGGACTGTCTTGTTGCAAGCAGGTACGTTGGTCTGTCCTTCCCCCCCGCAGTTTAACGCAAGCTTGAACAGCAACGCTCCATTCAAATCCCACTAACCCCGCACCAGTGCTGAGCATCCGAGGGGCCGTGTCGATGCGGGGTAAAGCACCATCTTCCCCGGGTGCAACGACGGCAGAGACGTGGCCCCAGCGCTCCCCTCAAAAACTTCAACTGCACTTCAAGACAGCAATCAGCCCAACCATTTTTACCCTTAGAAGTCAGGGGCTGGGACAAGAGCACAGAAGCAGAGGAGACCGTGTGCGTGCCTCTTCCTCTGCTGCCCACGTTGCAGCCGAGCTGCTCCACCGGCGCGGAGCCACGGGATCGGGCGCAAAGTGCCGGGGAAACCCGGCACCTCCTCCTGCTCCCAAAGTGCATTTGCACCTCTCACGGGCAGCGCCTGCGGCTCACGTTTGCCAGCACCGAGTGGTGGCAGTCCTCGGTGAGAGAGATGCTTCTAGAAGACTCCGAGGTGGATCAGTCATAGCCGACGCTTCGAAAATGACACTTCCCTGCATCAGCCGCTGTGCTCGCTGTCTGTGCTGCAATTTCCTCGCGCAGACCCTCCAGCAGGCTGTTCCACCAGTGCTTCAGTACTGGGATGCTCTCTGCCTGCTCTCGCAGCAGGCGGGCAGGATGCGGCTGAGCCCCCGGCACCCCACCGTGGGATTTCCGACACTCCCAGTGTTTCTTCCAGACACCAGTTTCACGTTGAGAGCTCCAATAAGAGGTCAATTGTGCTCAACACAAAAAAATACAATTTTTTCATTGTTTGTTACCTTACAATAGATTTCAGCTGGAGCAAACCCATCAAGTCATGTCCTCTGCTGCCCGAAAAGCACTCGGCCTCACCGGCAACCCAGCTCCGGGCACCGCCTGGCAGCGCCGGTGCTCTTGCACCCCACTTAAAAGCAAACAACGATTGGTGACAGCTTGTTTAAAACATACCTTCTCTAAAATTCCCTTAATCTTTGGACTCAGCTGCTGTGGTCAGAAAGCCCGAACCTGCAGGCGCAGGGGGGCTGCGGTGCCTGCAAGGCAGGTCAGTCGTCTGCCGTATTAATGCCACACGGCATCTCTGCACACTCAGGAGTAAGAAAAACTGCAGGACAGGTAAAAATGCCACTTATTCTACAAAGTTGTTGCAATGTTATTAAAAGCTCCGTGTTGGAGGAGAGACAAAGAAGAGAGGAATTAGGCAAAAAACCTTCCCAGACAAGACGGTGAGCCCAGCAGAGAAATGGAAATGGCTGTGTGAACCCCAGCGTCGGGCACGCTCGGGCAACGCTTCGTTTGCATTCCCCCAAACGCTGGGAGCTGCTAATCCAGGACGTTCAGCAAAATTAAATACCAAGGAACGAAGGAAGTGGCAGCAGTCCCAGCACTGCTCTGAAGATTAATTTGTACGGTAGCACAATGATAACCTTTTATATTAATTGGAGCAAGGAAGATCCAAACTTTGCTCCCCCCTGGAAAGCAGCGACCTGCTGAGGATGCCTGCAGCACTTGCAGTGGAACCACTGCAGAGAAATACAGGCAGCTTGGAGAGTCATATTCCTGAAAATAACATGCGTTTTCATGTTCTTATTTTAAGCTTTACTTCCCTAATTATTTCCAATTTTGTAACGAAGGATGTCGTATTTTTCTCACGTAAAAGCTGTTTTCATTTTTAGGTCATCTCATGTTTAAAGTAACCTCAGACTCATCTGAAAGGCACAAGAATCAGGTTTCACAAAAGGAACAAGTCCAAATTAATCGACGTTGCAGAGAAACTTGTATGAACATCTGTGTGTGAGACAGGCTTGGGGCTCTCAAAGGCCGGGAAAGCTCTTGCTGAGGGTAAGAGAGGGAGTTTGGGGAATGGGGGTACTGTCGCGAGCTCAGCAACAGAAACAAGCTCCCCTTAGTAGCTGTTAATAAAAGCTGCTTTGGCGAAGGGCAGACAGCAGACCATGACTTCAGGAAAAATCCCCTACCGTCATGCTATGCTATTAGTAAGATATACTATATGAATAACTGAACCCACCTCGACTTACGCTTGCTACAGTTAAAAGATGCATCACGAGTTGCTATCAGCCGTCATGGTTTGGAGCACAAACCGATCACGAACTGGCCCCCAGAAGCCACGACGATATAAGCCACGCACGCAACATATGGACTGGAAGTGCTTAACTGCATCTGGGCTGACTTCTCTTTACGACAAAGATCTCTGATCAGCAAGAGACCCTGATATCAATCTGCTCAGGTCATTAATGACACATTCAAATAAAAGCCGCTTTTCACCCTGACTCCAGCTAGGCCAGCTTGCTGTAGGTTCTCAGAGCAAAACCAAACACGTCGTTCTTTTAGATGCAAAATTCTGCAAGGCAGAGCCACACACAAACCCATGCAAAGAAATCTGTGTTTCCAGCAGCGCATCTGAGCGCGGCTTCGCAGGACGGGCCGTGCACCCGCAGCCTGCTCCCCGCTCTGCCCACGGCGCTGCAGGCAGCGGGGCTGCGCTGTCGGTGCCCACACACAAACCCCGAACCGCTGCCTCTGCCCGCCGCGGGCTGCGCTGGAGCCGTGCCTGCGCTTCAACACCGACAAAACCTGACTCACGTCCCAGCTGCTTATGCAAAGACTTGCGTTACCAGCGATGGAAATCCCCGAAGCCCTTTGTTCTCCAAAATGAGCTGAAAGTATTTCAGGTTGCGATGCTAGTGAAAAATAAGCAGCAACGAACAAAACCAGCGCCGGGAACCTGGGAGGAGAGAAGCTCCGAAGGAGCAAGGGCTCCAACACCCCTGCCCCTGGGCGATGCCCCACGCCGAGCTGGCACACCAAACTCCTGCCGTGGGCAAAACAATCCACGCTGCAAAAAGCAAATCATAGAATCACAGAATCACTGAGGTTGGAAAAGACCTCTAAGGTCATCGAGTCCAACCATCAACCCAACCCCCCCATGGCCACTAAACCATGTCCCCAAGCGCCTCATCTCCACGTCTTTTAAATCCCTCCAGGGATGGGGGCTCCACCACTGCCCTGGGCAGCCTGTGCCAAGGCCTGACCACTCTTGCAGGAAAGCATTTATTCCTAAGGTCCAACCTATACCTCCCTTGGCGCAATTTGAGGCCGTTCCCTCTCGTCCTATCGCTGTTACTTGGGAGAAGAGACCGACCCCCAGATGCTGCGAGAGCGGGAGTTTCCCTGCACTAACACCGACAGCAGCGTGTCGATTCCTGACAGGTCTCTGCTGGGGGGGAGAGATGGGGCAGGAGAAGGGTTCGCACCCTGCGTGACGAAAAGGGATGGACGCAATTTTACCCAGAGAGCACACTGGACATGGTAGAAACCAAATGCTGGCATCCCCCAAATCTGGGTCCCCTGTGTCCCTTCCAAAACCCGAGTACAACACATACACACACATGCAAAGCTTCAAAAACTCTGAATTTGGGTCACGATCAATGCTGCAACTAAACATTATGGAGACAACTGGAACTGAAGCCCCATTCCTGGGTGCCTTGGGCCTTCACTGAGGTTTGTAAGAAATACTACTCTGCAACGACTATGGGCTGCTTATCTTCACTGAAACACCGGCTCCTCAGTATCTAAGTCACCCCCGTGCTTCTGCACGTTTCACGCCCCGGCGGGTGGCTCTGCGCTGGACGCGCAGCCCGGCACTCGTCCGTAGGGCGCAGGAAAGCCCCAACAGTCCAAGAGGTTTCAAGAAGAACCAAGAAATGAGGAGTATGGTCCCCTTCCTGAAACTGGGAGAAGAGGGAGGAGAAAAAGCAAAAACTTTTTTGAAGGGCAGGAAAAATAAGGAAATAGGAGCAAAATGTATTCGTACTACTAAAATTACTATGGATAAAAAGTGTAGCAGTTTTCCCCCTTCACTTCTGTGGAAGCCAGCTGAGTTTGATCCAGTTGGGTACCAGCAAGGTACCGTGTACCCCAGCAAGGCTCCCCCACCGAGAAACCACCACCCCTTTCACCCGGGAAGGGGTGGGAATGCAGCACCTTCAGCAGTTTTCCTAACGTCGTCTCTGCCCGGTTTGCTCAGTTAACCCCTGCTAGCTCCTACAAGCAAAAACCCAGGGTCAAGTGCTTTTCTGCTCCGTGTTCAACCACTGCAGCAAAAATGCAATTCAGACTATGCAAGTGGGAGCGTTTCCCCATAAAGAGACAAATCCTCTGCCGCAGCCTCTGCGCAGACGGTGTGACCACGCAGCAAGCGGTCCCAGGCACATCAGGAAATGGTTTCGACAACTGGTATAATTCTTGCTGCGGTGTTCTGCTCAGCCTAAGTCATGAGTAATCTGCTTCTGGTATGGGGATCTGTGGATCTCAACCAGAAAGGAGAATTATTCATATATGGCATGCATATTTTTACAAAACCCTTCAGACTGAACTCAACCAGAAGGAGCCCCCGGGGCCGCCGAGCGGCCGCCCCGGGCAGGCTGTGCGCAGCCATATAAGGCTGGCAGGGCCCGACCGGCCGCCCCGCTGCCTCCGCTAACCCCGGGAGAAACAGCTCCTCGCTCAACAGCAGCAAAGCAGACGTTGTCGGCCACGGCGGGCAACAGAGACGTGGTCTTTAAACCACTTCGCTCTCGTGGCGGCGCCAGCACAAGCGACATCTCACCAGTTAATACCCCCCTCCCGTGGAAGGGCAGGGAGCGGAGAGCTAGGAGGGGTTCCCTCTTATAATGAGCTCTACAACTGAAAGGCCGCAGCTCACAGCCTCTTCCACAAAGCGCAGCCCTCTGCAGAAAGGGCAGCCTCCCCGAGAGCCCGGCTGCAACCTGTGCAAGCGCAGATCTCGCACGTTTCCTGCAGCGCTCAGCCCGCCGCGGCACCGGGACCGCTGAGCATCCTGCACCGTTACTCGCCTTCAGCGCTAGAGCTTCAGAGCCCAAACATACGAAGCTGACGTTAAAACAACTGTCAATATTAAGGTCACGTTGCGAGGAACACGCTGAAGCGGCAATGCAGCTACTGCTTCGCCACGCTCGCCCCGCGCGCCATCGCAGGCAGCCCCGGCGGGCGCGTTCCCTAGCGCGCGCCAAGTAGCAGGCTCAGGCCTTTGAAAGTGTTGACAAAGGCAAGATAAATTAAAAGCAGCGGCTTGCTTGACAGGCAGGTACAACAGCGTCTGGAAGGAGGAGGTCTAACGACCGAGTGCTTTTGCCCTGAGTCACTGCTCCAGCTCACGCTTCAGAGTTAACTAGAAACGGGCGATTCGCTGCACCATGTCCTTCGGCCACTTGGGCTGGATCTCAGATCAGTTCCCGGAGGACGAGAGCCTGCGAGTTTCTTCTCCGTTACAAAGACCAGAACTAAGTGAGCAGAAAGGCTCTTCCCTGACCTTACTCAATGCCACTCTCCGCAGGTCTGCGCTGACGCCTCTGAATGGGAAGCATAAAATTATTTGTGTCCTAGTTATTTAGCCAGCGGGAGATAACTCCAGTTCCCGGCGTCCCTAGCGCCGCTCAACAAACCTGCTCTGTAAATAACATGCAGCCTTTAAGCTGCCGCCAGTGGATGAAATAAAATGGGAGCCGATTCATATTATAACTGATCCTCTCCCTCCTGAAGCACCTGCGCCAACATTAAGCTTCTTACACAGCAGAGACAAAACCCCGTATTTACAGATCCTGCGCTGCCGGGCTCGGCCTCATTTGCCAGGGCAAACGCTGGTATTTTCCTGCTGCAACAGGGCAGCTGTTTCACCTGCCAGACCCCCGCTCCCAGTTCTGGCCCCACTCCCACAAGCCCCACGCCGCGCCCCAGCAAAGCGCCGGTGCAGGAGCAGCTCCTGCTGCCGGCACGGCTCCTGCACACGCACGGCCACACAGAGAGGTGCTACCAGCGCGCTCGATAACCAAATTTCTGCCTGGGATTTTCCTGTTGGTTATTTGTCACTTTCCTCGTTTTGTCAACAATATGACCTCGATGATAAGAGGAGTTACTCTCATCAACACGAGTGACGGAGCCAGCGACGCGGCATCGCTGGTGCTCGCAAAGCTCAGCTTCAGCTCCCGGGGCCTGGCAGGAACTCCTGGGGGATGCTGAGAAACTGGAGCAAGGAGGTGAAAGGAAAGCGGATGATACTTGTTTCCATAGCAGAATACAGTAGATGTAGGTTTTAATTTTTATTTAAAGGTAACATTTGTACACAGCTTTCTGCACAACTATTTATTGCAAACTACCAATACTGAGAAGGATGAAAAAAAGTTGAATGAGACCCTACAGAGCTTAAGTCTGGAGCAAAACGAGAATCTGGGAATGAAGAGGAGAAGTATGAACTTATTTATCCTTAAACTCAGATTTCATCTCAGTAACCTCACCTCAAGCCCAGTCAAAACCTACACACTTCCAATAAAAGCCCAGAAGCAGTCATTTCAGCAGAGCAGCTCACACGCTGAGTCCTGGTCAGGCCACACTCACAGCCCAGACTTCTGGGTGAAGCAAGACCAGCCGAGTCTGACACAGACACGGCATTTACAGCCGGAGGAGGAGGAGGAGGCGGAGGAGAAACTCCTCCCTTGCACAGCACGCACTTGCGAGATCACTGCATTACTTGGTCCTTCCACAGCTTACTGCAGAAAGCCTTAAAAATGCACAGTACTTGCAGAGGAGAATCTTCCAAAGCATCCCCCCCGTTGCTCGGCCGAGTCGGCTCTGTGCGGCCGCAGCACTTCCCGGGAAGTACTGCAGCCACCGAGAAATAAAGTGGACCCCATCAGCTGCCAGAGTGCCAATACACAGATTTGATTCCGGTGGTAACAGCCCACGGCAACCTCCTGCCACGTGAAATACTGCCGCGGCTTGAAGACATCAGGCATAAGGGGCAGCATCCTCAAAGGAAGGAAAGTGAACCAAACACGCTACCTTTTTCCCCGTTTGTTTCTCCACCATGTCGTTGCTGAGAGAGAAATCTTCTGGCTGTGGTGTTTTAGAACACCCACCCTTGGGCATCGTTCTGCCTTCCTTACTTGATCTTCATTTATGCTGCCATCGCCTCATCATCAACCGTCTGTTTAGAGAGAGGAAAGGAGAAGTTAGACATCTCAAAAGGATCTTTCCACCGGGGGAAAAAAGGCAAGACACCTCCCACGGGGGTAATCCCCCACCGAACTCTTCGACGGCAGCACCGGGACGGCAGAGCACCTCCAAATGCCACGCACCGCAGACCAGAGCGGGCAAAACCGCTGCTGGCTCCTGCCACCTTCCGCACGGGAAGCAAGCTGGGACCTGCAGCTGCAAACACGACTTGTTTCATGCGCAAGGGAGAGCCTAAAATGGATCATGCCCAAACAGAGAGCAATATCCCTCCTGTTCTTCATCTACAGCATCACTCCAGCCTACATAAAGCTTCTTGCAGCTACAGCTCCCTCCAGAGTGCAGGGACATGGGGATGGACCCTCCGGGTACGTGTCTGGGGCAGGGACAGCCCTGCTCCCCCCTCTGTCACGCTGAATTGCCAGACACTCGCAGGACCAACACGCACATCACCGAATTACAAAACCTACTTATAAAACGCACTTTTTGAGCACATCGCCATTATGAGACAACACCAGAAAGCCACCAAGAGGGCACAGCATCCCCGGAGCGGTTTGCCACGGGCTCCTCACCCCGGCGCCGGCGCTGCCGCCGCGCCTTGGCCTAGGTAAGACAATTTGGAGAATAACAAAGCGCTCCCTGCTCCTGCCATGTGTTGCCTGGTTACAGGGCTGAAAAGACAACTGACATCTGAAATACAGCAAAGCATGAGCTGCAGCAGAGATCAGAAATACCAGCTGAAGCCAAGGCAGGCAAGGCCTTTTTAGGTGAACAAAAATATCTCCTCTCCCGAGACCAGAGGCTAAACAGCATCCGTGCAACAGTATATCTCCGAGAAGTGACCCACATCAATCCCTACAGCAAAGGTCTCGTTGAAACAGCATAAACAGGCACCATTTGAAAACTCTTTCCCCAGCTAATTGCCACCTGACAACACTACACATTGCACCCATTAACTTCTTATAATAGTGGCTGGGTTTCTGCAGAGCTACAATTGCAGGAAATTGTCCAGGAACAAAGTCATGCAGCGCTCCATCACAAGATGGGAATTCTGTGGGCGGGGAGAGAGAAAGAAAACAGAGGAGAGGAGAGGAGCCAAACTCGCCCGCCCGCTCGGGGCTGGGGGACGAAGCAGCGTGGACCTTGAACCGCGTCCCGGGCAGCTGCAGGAGGGCCCAGCACCGCCTCGCCGGGCGCTGGGTCCCCGCTCCTGCGGAGGCCAGGGCAGGGCAGGGGGCTAAAGGCTGGAGAACACTAGCCTGGTGCTTTCATCAGCCTTGTATTTTAGAAGTTCCCTGGAAATCCCTTTGTAATTTAAATGTTTCATTTACGCTTCAGAGGTTTTAGGGGCCCTTTGGGTTGGTTTGTGGGTTTTTTTTTAAAAAAAGTGATTCAGAGGCCCCATCCCAGCCCTGCAGCAGCACAAATGCCCAGACCAAAGCACCAGGCACAGACAGGGCTAAGACATCCCGGCGCTGGCATTTTCAGCAGAAGACTGCGCTTTCCAAGGCGGCTAATCCTCTGTCCTAACTCCTTCATCTGGGCTACGGGAGGACAGTCACCCGTGTTTAGGAACGGAGGCATCAGGGACCGAGGCCTCTTCGTGTCGCCCTGCTTGACGCGGGGACAAGCTGCTGTGCTGAGTTTTGTGACCCCCAGCCAGGAGCTCCCAGCCCTTTCCTTTTGGATGCGAGAGCAGGAAAGGATCTGAACTGGAAAAGACACGAGCAGGCTGATCAGCCCTCCTCATCGCTGCAGCTGGGAAGCAAAAATGGGGGAAAGTGCAGAAAACTCAGTATACCAACCCAGCATGTCCATAAAGAGAAAATGGAAAAAGAAATTCTTCCGTCAGAGCGAGGGAACGACTGCAGAAATCCACGTCTCCAAATTCCTGCTCTTCATCATTTGAAGGACCTGCAGCCCAGCACAAGTGCCAAAGTTCAAGCACCGCAAGGGCTGACTGAAAACAGCACCTTAAAAAGGCAGCTCAGCCGTCCTCGGCGCCGGCAGAGAGAGGCTGGAGCTCGCAAAACCTGAAGCCAAGAGCCAGCAGCCCTGGCCTCGGTGCTCCCGCACGCCCAGCCAGGGCTTCACCGGCGAACAAGACGTCACGT
>VZTQ01009554.1:12215-129923 GCA_013400755.1 Pelecanoides urinatrix | reverse complement strand
CCCCCCTTCTCTTCCCATCCCTTTTGGGACCATTGCCTTTGAGGTCCTCCACAGAAATGTTTGGTCTCAGTGTGTGGCTTTGGCTTGCCATGCCCTGGGCGAAATTTTAAAAAAAAAAAAATAAATAAAAAATTGTTGACTGGTTCCTCGCCCCAGCAAGGGGGGAGGAGAGGATCGTGTGTGTGCGTGCAGGGACAGGGCAGGCTCTGCAGAGCCCTGCCGTTCCCAGCCCGCCTCCATAGGCACGGCTCCAGCCCCGCTCACGCTCCTGACAATCCTGGTCCCCCCCCCTACCCTCGGAGGGTTGCTCGGGGGGTGCCATGGGGGCCCCGACCCTCCCATCCACCAGCCCTCGCCGCGCAGGGTGACCCCACTGGGTGCCGCGTCCCCTTCTCCAGCTCTCTCCCTGCAGGCAACGTCGTGCGCGCGATGCTGCGGCGGCTGGAACCACCGTGGCCGTCCCGAACCGGCGGGAGCTGCCGCATCCCGGGGCAGCCTCCCCCTCGCCGTAGCCGCTTTCCCGGGGGAGAGGCGCGGATTCCGCGCCTCTCCCCCGGGAAAGCGGCTACGGCGAGGGGGAGGCTGCCCCGGGATGCGGCAGCTCCCGCCGGTTCGGGACGGCCACGGTGGTTCCAGCCGCCGCAGCATCGCGCGCACGACGTTGCCTGCAGGGAGAGAGCTGGAGAAGGGGACGCGGCACCCAGTGGGGTCACCCTGCGCGGCGAGGGCTGGTGGATGGGAGGGTCGGGGCCCCCATGGCACCCCCCGAGCAACCCTCCGAGGGTAGGGGGGGGGACCAGGATTGTCAGGAGCGTGAGCGGGGCTGGAGCCGTGCCTATGGAGGCGGGCTGGGAACGGCAGGGCTCTGCAGAGCCTGCCCTGTCCCTGCACGCACACACACGATCCTCTCCTCCCCCCTTGCTGGGGCGAGGNGCGGAGGCCAGGGCAGGGCAGGGGGCTAAAGGCTGGAGAACACTAGCCTGGTGCTTTCATCAGCCTTGTATTTTAGAAGTTCCCTGGAAATCCCTTTGTAATTTAAATGTTTCATTTACGCTTCAGAGGTTTTAGGGGCCCTTTGGGTTGGTTTGTGGGTTTTTTTTTAAAAAAAGTGATTCAGAGGCCCCATCCCAGCCCTGCAGCAGCACAAATGCCCAGACCAAAGCACCAGGCACAGACAGGGCTAAGACATCCCGGCGCTGGCATTTTCAGCAGAAGACTGCGCTTTCCAAGGCGGCTAATCCTCTGTCCTAACTCCTTCATCTGGGCTACGGGAGGACAGTCACCCGTGTTTAGGAACGGAGGCATCAGGGACCGAGGCCTCTTCGTGTCCCCCTGCTTGACGCGGGGACAAGCTGCTGTGCTGAGTTTTGTGACCCCCAGCCAGGAGCTCCCAGCCCTTTCCTTTTGGATGCGAGAGCAGGAAAGGATCTGAACTGGAAAAGACACGAGCAGGCTGATCAGCCCTCCTCATCGCTGCAGCTGGGAAGCAAAAATGGGGGAAAGTGCAGAAAACTCAGTATACCAACCCAGCATGTCCATAAAGAGAAAATGGAAAAAGAAATTCTTCCGTCAGAGCGAGGGAACGACTGCAGAAATCCACGTCTCCAAATTCCTGCTCTTCATCATTTGAAGGACCTGCAGCCCAGCACAAGTGCCAAAGTTCAAGCACCGCAAGGGCTGACTGAAAACAGCACCTTAAAAAGGCAGCTCAGCCGTCCTCGGCGCCGGCAGAGAGAGGCTGGAGCTCGCAAAACCTGAAGCCAAGAGCCAGCAGCCCTGGCCTCGGTGCTCCCGCACGCCCAGCCAGGGCTTCACCGGCGAACAAGACGTCACGTGTCTGGCTCTCCTGGCGCTGGTGATGCTCCACCGCGGGCATTGCTCCGCAGCCCGAGGTGTCCCCTCCACGTTGAGCATCAACGGCGTCCCAGGCGCTGCAATTGCTTCCTCTAGAATTGGCTTCAGCCATTTACAGCCTCAAGAACCTCGCTCTGTCAGCTCTCCTTAACCAGTTTGTAAAGTTTAAGAACATTTTCCCCTCGGTTTCACCTACTGGTGCTCATTAAGCTGCAGATAAAGGAGAAATGAGCAAGTGCCTGGGAGGAGGCAGGAGCCCGCAGGAGCACTGGGTCAGTGTGGAGGACAGAGTCGGCCACCTGAACAGATTCACTTCAATATTCACTTCAATCTGAGAAGTGGAAATTCAGACGACGTGCCGGGCAATGGAAATTCATTTGGACTTTGCAAAGGATATTAAAAACAAGCAGCTTCACTTATGCTGGTCATGAGCGCAGGGACCGCACGGCTGGGACCAGGGCACGCTCTGCTCCCGACCAGGAACAGCCAAAAATTAAAAACACGTCGTTTCCAGTGCCTCGCTAAAACTGTTCCATAGCCTGCACGCTGTCAATTTATTCTCGAAAAAATTCTGCCCACTCCCGACGTCTTTGTGGCTGTTTGTAACCGGGGTAGGTACCTATTCACGTGGAGCTTCGAAAACCTGTTTAACTGAGAAAAGGCCAGACGGATGCCAGATTAATTCTGCACCCCTTCTGTTCATCGAGCTGACTCATTACACTTGGAAAGCTGGCTGCCTCTCCATGTAAACAGAGCACTGGCCTGTTTAACAGCTTGGAGGGAGTATTACATTTGCACAACAATTACCAACAACGCTTGCAGTCTTCGTTTCATTTTTAAGCACGTTTAATAAGAGTCAGAGGGGAGGTACAAATTCCCAGTTTGGAAGAGCTATCTATCCCCAGCTCGTGGGAGCGACGGCGGAGCATTTCGAAGTCAAAGGGCCTGCCGAATTACCATTTGGCTTCAATCCCTCCTAATCTGGGAGCCGGACAAGCCACCCCCTTTCCACGACACCCCGCTCAACCTCACCTCCCTACCAGGAGACAAGCATCACCCTTCCTATTTTGTAAACAATTAACTAAGCTCCTTGAACTAGATGATTACATGTCTGCCGCACAATACGAAGTGGGAGACGGAGTGAGCTCAACAGAATATAATCCCTCGCACTTCTCCGGGAAAAAACAAAGGAGCTGTTTACCTCTGGCCGGCAGCCAGCCCCGGCTGCGTGCGACGTCTTCCCCGCGCACGCCAGTCCCGGGGCAGCCTCCCCCTCGCCGTAGCCGCTTTCCCGGGGGAGAGGCGCGGATTCCGCGCCTCTCCCCCGGGAAAGCGGCTACGGCGAGGGGGAGGCTGCCCCGGGATGCGGCAGCTCCCGCCGGTTCGGGACGGCCACGGTGGTTCCAGCCGCCGCAGCATCGCGCGCACGACGTTGCCTGCAGGGAGAGAGCTGGAGAAGGGGACGCGGCACCCAGTGGGGTCACCCTGCGCGGCGAGGGCTGGTGGATGGGAGGGTCGGGGCCCCCATGGCACCCCCCGAGCAACCCTCCGAGGGTAGGGGGGGGGACCAGGATTGTCAGGAGCGTGAGCGGGGCTGGAGCCGTGCCTATGGAGGCGGGCTGGGAACGGCAGGGCTCTGCAGAGCCTGCCCTGTCCCTGCACGCACACACACGATCCTCTCCTCCCCCCTTGCTGGGGCGAGGAACCAGTCAACAATTTTTTATTTATTTTTTTTTTTTTAAAATTTCGCCCAGGGCATGGCAAGCCAAAGCCACACACTGAGACCAAACATTTCTGTGGAGGACCTCAAAGGCAATGGTCCCAAAAGGGATGGGAAGAGAAGGGGGGGGGGTTCATCTGTCCCTCCAAGCTGCAGGAGGAAGAGGAGGAGGAGGAGGAGGAGTGCGCTGCTGGCTCCATGCTCAGCCCCACGGGACCAGTCGCACCCGTTAGCCAGGACCAGGCTCCCGGCGAAGGCAACGGGCAAATCGGGACAGGCACAGATGTACACGGCCAGAGCCTGCTCTCAGCCCCAACCAGCCGACGCCAACACCGTGCCTGACAGGAGAGGAGCTTCCTCGTTAACGAGCCCAACGGTCCGATATACATTTAAACCCCTTATCCCCACCCGTCCTGCCTCGGCGGGCACAGCGAGCAGCATCTGTATCTGCGACAAGAGAAAATGCAAACACCACCGAAGCCCTCAAACGCTTTCAGATGTATATCCAGGGCGGAGCGACAGCTCTCCCTGGCTCTGCCCGCACGCCAGGCCACCCGTCCCGGCCCGTCCCGGCCCGTCCCGGCCCGTCCATCCCCCCCGCAGCTCCCGCACGGGCCTTTGCGCAGCCTCTCCCACCCTGCTGCGCGCGGAGCAGCCGGGCTCCTGCCATCTCCATCTGAAGCCACAACAAATTAGCTCATACCCAAGATCTGTGCATTGGAGCCTGCCCATCCCCTGCCAGCTTGGAGTAAAAAAGATTGTGCAGACTTCTTTAAATGCCAGACAATAAGAAGAAAGCTGGCTGGAGGCTCTTACCCATTACAAAAAACTCAAAAGCAAGGATGGAAATTAGAGGCGCAGACGTTATTTGCACAAATCCAACACATTTGTTTGGTCTGAAAGGGTTGGAATATGAACAAGCCCCATTGAAACATGAAAATTTTAAAACCTCAGGCTCCTTTTGAGGACTCTGTCCCAGAAAAACAGTTGCCTTCAAATCTTTGAAAATTGCCTTAAAGTAACAAATCACACAGATCACATCCAAAATTTGACACACAGCCCCGCCCCAGCACTGGAAAGCGTGGGGAGAAAAACCAAAGTTGAGGTCTTTCAACATGCTGAACTGTGCCCTTCTCCGTCACCCTGCTGATACCTCCACTGAGACCTTTGTCACCCCAGCAAGGACCATCTCCGAGCTGTGCAGTACGGTGGCACCTGCTGAGTCCACACCAAAAATACCGGCGTACGTCACTAACGGGCCGCACGTTCAAAAACGCCACCGTCACACCTTCAACCCAGCACCGCCCGTGAGCATCCTGCTCAGTGCTGTTCCACCGACACGCTCCCAGCACCAAAGACCTGCTCTTCACCAGCTTTTCCTTTACCTGTTAGGCCTACACACACGATTAGTACCTAGAACTGCCTGCGCGCACCGGCGGGACGTGCGCTTTGGGGAACAAAGAACAATTGTTCTTTACACTCCAGCTCGGCTCCAGAAGAGTAAAGTCCATCTTTTTCCACCACGGGTACATAAGCCCAAGAGCAGGAGGAGGCCTGCGAGCCAGCAGTGCAAACACAGGTGCGTTTCACTCAGCAGCCTTACAATGGGTAATCACAAAGATTAGCTATTAATAAGATACTGCAGCATGAGGTGCTACTTCTTAGGGACATGGTTTAGTGGGCACGGCGGGGTTGGGTTGACGGCTGGACTCGATGACCTTAGAGGTCTTTTCCAACCTTAATGATTCTGTGATTCTATGATTCTTACAGCCAAAACAAGGGAAATGGAGCGATCTCTGCATTTCCCCTCTGAACGCAGCCGGTTGGAAAGCACGCTCGCCTGCTGCCACGTCTGGGGTTACCCCGGTTTCACAGCTCCGCCGTGCCCTCACCTTCAACCCAACATCTTCTTGCTTTACCCTGGGGAACATGCTATCTTTTTTGTTCCTGGCTTTTGAAGGTGCACATCGCTCTTCATCAGGAGTTCTTATAGATGAAACATCTTTCTTCACCTCTTTGCGTGGCTTCTCCTCTCCCGTTCTCAAAATCAGTACCTGGTCCCCACAATAACAGCCCTTTCTTCCGCCTTTCACAAATATTTATTTCGCCTTAACCCACAGTGCTTCCTGACCTCCTGATATGCCTCTAACTACTCACATCTGGATGTATTTGCATGGGGCTCAGGCAAGGCTTCCTTGCTTTCTCAAATACACGCTGGCCAAGTAGACTTAGTAACACAAATTAAGGCAGCTATTAGTATTTCAATCATTTCTGAAACAGATGCCCCTTCCCGGTGTTTGTGAGGACCTGCAGAAAATCACACGGTGGAGCAGCTCAGCCTGCCGAGCGGTTTGTGCGTGTGGACATGCACCCACGTCTTCAAGGACCACGGTCAAGATGATGCTCAAGACCTCGCGGGCACTGTGAAAGCCCAACCTCTCAACGGTTCTCCGGCGATGACTCGCTACACGAAACCATCCCTGCTAACGGGTTAAATTTAAACCACAACCCCCTACACGTGTAACCTGTGAGTGTCATTTCCTGACCCGGCATCTGAAGACAGGGCAATGGTCTCAAATTATGACAACTCCCAAGTTTTTCTATTACACTAAGTGTTACTATTTAACAAGATTATATTTGGAAGTTTCTGCCCAACTACCCTGTGATTCACAATACTCCAGCTGGGACCGTTCTCAGGATACGTGAAGTCCAAAATAAAAGCGAGCCCTGACAGTACCCTGAAACCACGAGCAACCACTCTGCCTGTGTGGTTTCTTCGGGAGCAGTTTTTCCCACAAACCCTTCCCTCAATTATCTATATGCAGCTGCCTCTTGATATTGCTACATTTCTGGATGCCGCTGATTATCTGGTTTCTGGCCAAGGTTACAAAACTGTTGTTTCAGTCGATTCTCCGAGCTGCGGTCTGGGAGCAGGATCAGCTGTGATGAGGAAACCTTTGGAGCGGCCAGGGAGTTACAGGAAGGCTGGAGCAGCGTACGGCCCTGCCGCACCACCATTAGTCAGAGTGGAAGAGCCGATTACGACACCGTTGTCCTCTCGGTGCGATTGCGGGATGGCTCCGGATCACCGGCTCAGACCAAAACCTGCCAGAGAGGGAGGACTGCGCGCTTCGCCCATCTCCTCTCTGCTTCGCGCAGAAACCCATCGGGCTTCAAGCAGGGAAGAGCTGTAACCACGTCTGCCAACACAATCATCTACCAGACTTCTTGCACATCAACCTCCTTAAAACAGTGATGAGCTCCACTCGGATATTCCCACTGCTGCTGCATATGGGAGGAAAAATATTTCCTTAATTAAGTACATCCCAAGGACTTACGCAAAGCAATACTGTGCACCTACAGAGAGATCGCAATGCTAACTTTGAGCAGACTGCACAGTGTGTTGCATGTCACATGCATTTAAGAGGAAAAAATGCAGGCCAAGCTATCCCGCACACAGAAAACGGGAAAGAAATGCATGTGCTGAGAGGTATGAGAAGTGCAAAGCCGTTACCCGCGGCTCACGGCGACGCAGGCGGGACGAGCCTCCAGCCTCCGCGGCACACACGGTTCACGCAACGTGCCGAGAGCCTGTCCTGAAGGTCCCACCAGCGGGGAAAGACGGGGATTCCCCAGGGCTGCTTTATTCTGTCAAAATTTAAACACCACAAATTTGTGCAATCCGCTCGGTTCCCAGGACGGTCTGGGAAGCCGGGCTCTGGCCCCCCCCGTGCCCGGCAGGGAGCTGCGGCTGCGGCTCGCTGCGGTTTGCTCTGCTGAAGTGCAGCTCAAGGGGTTCATGAGCATCAGCCAAGCCCCAAAAACGAGCTGGGCCCGATTTTCAAGACGGAGAAACATGTTAGCGCAGACGATTCCTGACCATCACTGCCCTTGATTTGATGCCGACTAAATCGCAGCGAACGAAAAGGCAGCAGATGAAGCAGCAGCGACTGACGGTGCCCTGGCAGCGAGCTGCGTCACCTACCCCACCGTCCCGGTGGCAGCCCGGCCACCCCGGCGCGAGAGGCTGGCAGGGTCTGCTGGCACGCGCCGCTCCGTCCTCGGCCGGGCTGAGGCTCCTCCGCGCTCCCCACCTGCGCACTTTCCATCTTCCCAGTCCTGGCACTAGCGACTTGTCCCAAGGGGAGGCCGCGGGGCGAACACCATTCCTACAGAAAGCTGGTGTCGGCTCCTGCAAGCCCCATCTGCTGCTTAGCTGCAGAAAGGGAAGGCTCAGGAAGGTAACAGAAAGCAGGACGTGTTTGTGCTTTATTTTCAGCCGTCTAAATTAGCACAGGCGCCTCCGTTACGTGGCTAAATCACCAATAACTTTGTGCCTTGTTCGCCTCCGGGAACTCGGTATCTGCGCTGACGTGACGCAGCTGGGCCGGGCGCAGCAGGCAGATTTTACCAGCGAACTGAGACCCAGTCCTGTGAGTTTGGGCTGCTTTAATTAAATAAATACTACATATTCCTAGTGTGTGTCTCTGTAAATACATATGTACATGCACGGACAAACACACACACATGTATAGAACGTACAGACACACCGCAGTAAAATCCCAAACGAGACTTTTGCTCCAGTCCTGTCCTATTTTCTGCGTTACATGCTTCATTATGTAAAAGTCTAAGACAAAGACAAGCTTTTACTACAAAGAAACCTACATGACTTAAACAAGCCCTTAAACCCCACAGGAGATGATGACCAAGCACATTAATTACATGAGAAAGAAAGAAACAAAAAATATTTTGCAAAAATATATCGGAGGTCTGCTACGACCAGCCTCACACAGCACGGGCTGCGCGGACGCCAGCTACTCCCTAACGAAAAGCCTGCTCGAGCCTTGGAGGATTTGAACAAACGCTTCGGGACGTCCACGTTTAAACTCGTGTTCAGTCCACGATGTCGCAACAGCTGAGTAACATCTTCGCCCAGCTGTGAGCATGAAAGACCGTGGTAATCTCAGCAAAACACTTCCCTTCCTCCCCGTTCTTGCACAATTCTTCCCGGTTTCCCTCTCCCCGTCTCAGCAGCCTCGTGCCCACTGCAAACACGCAAAGCTTCCTCCGAGCGTGGGAACCTCAGGAATATTTTGGTGAATTTAGGAGCAAGTACTAGGCGACAGAACAAATCTCACACATCACCGCTTTCCAGGCAGGGGCCCTGAAGGCATCAGGCTTTGGGGAAAAAGCAAACACAGAACTTCACTGATTTACTCTTATTTGGGGTCTGTGAACCCAGGCGTTTCATTTTGGCCATCTGCCTCTTTCTCCTTTTCAACTGAGGCCAGGGGGTTCCAGACCGATGTTTTACCTATATACAAACCACTTTGCAGCAAAACTGGTATTTGTTTGCCATCCTACTGGCAGCTTTTAAATGACAGGGCAAGAACTGAATAGAGATGGACATTAAAAAAAAAATCCACAAAACTAGAAAAGACCAGAACCATTAAGTATCATTCCAGCAGAGAAGGGAAGACGGCGAAAGCTTGGATGCTCTGATTTTCCAAACTAACCAGAAGACTTCAGTTATACAGGACTCACGTTAGAAGTGCCACATTAGCCTTCCAAACCTTCTAATAACACATCGCTCAAAGTTTTATTCACCCCCCAATATTGGAAACACACAGGAAGGGTAATACCCCCTGACCTGCTCTTGGCAAGAACCTGCCTTCGAGCAGAGAGGTGGAGCGGGGGACCCGGAGCCCCCTCCAACGACAGTGCCAGGACTCCGCACAGGCGTCACGCGTGGGACTTCTGACACTGGGCTTTGGAAAACCGGCCTCCTAAACCCCAAAACACCGTGGCAGCAGATCCACATCCTGGGAATATCCACGGCATCTAAGCTAGTTTCTGCTCTGAAGGAGTTTCCTTCTCCAGTAACAAAGCCAGGGCCGTAAGCAGACGGATCTCCCACCTTCAGCACGTGCAGGCGTCCCGGTCCACCACGAGGTGCAGCAGCCAAATCCACCGCCACCACCAAAACCCAGCGTAGGACAACGCATCAGAGCTGCAAACCCACTGCACTCCCAGCAAAACACCAAACTCATGTGATGTTCTCCCTCAAGATATGGAAAAGATTGATTCATAGCTCACATTAAACTGGGAAGTCTGTGAGCACGAAAGGAACTTGGGGCGGGGGGGAATGTCTAGGCCACGTAAAGTTTGGGTTTTCTGCCAGGGCAGCACTCAGACAGGGAAGCCTTTCTCACAAACACACCACGCATCACGGAGCAAGCACGGCACGAAGCCAGCGCCGGGCTACGGAGGGGGAAAGGCTCCTGCCGGTTTCAGAGGTCTGTGCGGCGGCGCAGGCAGGGAGGGAAGGGGGAGCGAGCGCTGCGGAAGGTCTGCTGCGCAGATTTCTGGGCTGCAGGGCAGCCACACACACGCTGCTGCTCTCGGAGCTGGCTCCACGCACGGTTTTGAACTGCTAATGCTTCCTCCCCGCCGCCACCGCCGCTCCCCCTCCCAGCAAAACTGTCACCACACTTTTCGTACTGCTTAAAAAGACGCCGTGGCTCCCCGAGCCCCGACACGCTGATAAGAACAGTGGATTTCCCAGATTATTTCAGCCCGAGCTGGAAGCAGAACTCCGTCTGTAGCTGCGCATCTGCTGACGACAGACCACCGCCACGCTGCTATTTAACAAGCTGTACGACAGGAGAAAAGCTTGCTGTGGCTTCTGTGGGGCTCTGCGTGCTGCAGCCAACGCGGAAAAAAACCGAAGCGTGAGTTTCTCCAAGCAAACCACATGCCCTCCGCCGCAGGCTGGCAGGCGTACGGGGAGAAGCACCTTGCCCGTTACCTTCGTCACTTCTGCTCGTCTCGTTTCAGAAGCCAAATTCCCCGTCCGGTTTTCCCGTCCCTGGTCCAGCAAGCGGTGCCTCCGCTGCCGGCGGGGTCCCTGCCTGCGGCCGCGCCGATGCCGGGAGGCTCACGCCTGGCTCAGCACCGCCCAGGACCCCGGCCATAAACACCTAAGAACAAAGTGGCCATCCTCTTCCAGGGGACGGCAGGAAAGGTTTGGGCACAACACAGACCTGCTGCTGGTTTGCCAAGAATCAAATCAAGGTTAATTCTCCACAGATCTGCAACCCTCCTCTCTTCTTCCTCCATCTCTCAGATTACAGTGCTTTTGAAGGTGATCTATGGTATATAAAGACATAGGAATGCATTTACCAAAACTAATATATTCTTGTATAGGGGAAATTCAATCTTCTCTACAAAGCTATTGTTGAACATGTCATCAGAACGGGAGTGATGGAAAGCTGTAAAAACGGGCCTGCTTTGACAGATCATTTCTGTAAGGACGTGGGCCCCCACCCTTCAAAACCCGAGAGCCCCTCCTGACTTTGGGCCTAATTAAGTTACACGTACACGAGGCCTCTTGTAAGACAATTTGTTATAAAGCTACTGCTTAAACACTCGCTGAAAACTGAGCCAAATCAGAATATGTGGAGCTGCGTTTCAGCAGCTGACCAGACACGTGCCGTGTTGGGAAGCAGGAGGCTCTGCAGATGCCCCTGTCCCACGGCACATCCCCACCGCGCTCGCCCAGGAGCCCGAGCATCTTCAAAAAGGCAACATTCAGACCAAACCTGCGTGGCAAGTTGGGGGAAAAAAAAACCAAACAGATTCTCTGCCTCCTCCCTGTCCTCCTTAAAAAAGAAAGGTCTGTCTCCCAGCTGCGTGCTGGGTTCTCCTGCCTCCCCCAGGCCGAGGAGCCCAACCTGACAACACGACAGTCGGTAGCAAAATTTGGAGAAGGGAGGGATCAAAGTCAGACTTATTGACCCCAGCGGGGAAAAAAGAGAAGCCAGAAGGAAAGGTAGTCTCTGCTGGAAGAGCAGCCCAAAGCCAGTCTGCAGACAGATCAAAATAACACATTAAGGGAGCCGGAGAGCCAAGCCTTGGAGTGCAAGTCATTAGGATACAGGTCGGGATGGAACAACCGGCGTGGTACTATTTATACCTGGTCCCCCAGGCCTGCGCCAGGCTGAGGTGGCTGGCACCTGGCAGACCGCGCACGTGCTCTCATCAGGATCGCAGCAGGCAAAGGAGATGATTTCGGTAACGCTGCACCAAGCACCACACACCTGCGAACCACCGCCGCGAGAGGTGAGCACAGCCAGCTTCTGTCTCCACGATCCGAGGACTAAACCTTCTCACAAGGCGGGACAGAACCCCGGGCTGCGCGGCGGTAGCCAGCCCGGCACGCAGCCACGCCGAGCCCGCTCCCACCCGCACCGGGCGGCAGACGCCCGCCGGGACCCCCGCGGGGGGCTCGAGAACAGGACAGGAGTGTCGGGCTTTGACAGTCTTGGTGCTTCGTGCTCTCGGCTCGGTCCTTTACCGCACGTACCTGTGCGGTGAATTAAGGCGCAGAAAATGGCTCAACCAGGTCTACGCCTGCAAGCTGCTTTTACCCCCCAGCCAAGCACAACGGCAAGAGAGACGGAAAACACCGAGAGCTGCAGTTCCCACCCTCTGCGCGGTGAAGCCCTGCCACCTCCCCAGGGCTTCCCGCGGACCAGCCTTACCAGCAAGCTCCTAACCGAAAACAGCCCTGCAGAGCCCGCCAGCTCTGCGGAGCACTGCCCAGCGCTCCCAGAAAACCCCGAGGTACCACAAACCTCGAGCTGGAGGATACGGGACTCATTACTTAAAGACAAGGGTACAATATGACACCTGAATTCACCAGCGGGCTCCTCGGCTGCCCGAGCGGTGGCATCGTGAGCTCCGCAATCTGCAGGAGCAAGGCTGGAATTTCAGGGCTTCGTTTGGCTGTTTACCTGCTTAACTGATCGGCATCAGCAGAGTTAAACGCTCTGCATCGGAAAGGGGTTTTACAGCCTGCACGCTCCGTGCTGGCTTTGGAGAGAGCATTTCTCATGGCTGGGCACATCCCATCTCCCCTCCGAGCTCTGTTTACCCACGATAGCAGCCCGCTGCCCCGGCTGGGCAAACACCGGCCCTGGGAGCCACCGGCACCCGCGCAGTATCGCGGCAACGTGGCTGAAGCCAGCTTTGCAAACTCACAAAGTGTGCAAATTAATTTCATTATCCGCTCTTGCACATCATGAGGAGGGAAAACAAATAACCTGCCTGAAAGTACATTCTAGTAATTATTAACACGGCATAAGTTAACCCCAGGGGAGTGGGAGGAAAGAGTGGCCGGAGAGGGGAGCCTGGCACTTGCCTGTTCGCTAGAGCATGCAGCACGTCAGTACTTTTTAAATATAAAATCCAGCCTTATGCTGCATTTTGTTCCCTGTTTAGCCCAAGGATTCTTCATTTGTTTGGCTGAACCGACACATTCTCCCAAATGTTTACCAAGTAAAACTGGCCATTCAAATATTTCACCAGCAAAACTCTTCACTTCCATTTGCTTTTGCTTTGACGTCTCTTCCCCCCCCCACCACCCCAAAACGCTCTGCAGGCACCCACCCCTTCGGCAGAGCTGTCAGGGTTGGACACGAAACCGTCTTTGGTGATGACTAAAGCCCAGGTATGCACTGAGCATTACTTTAGATTAAAAACATCCTTCAGCTTAGCAGCGATGCTGGTCTGTACCAGTAATCCCCCTCCCCCCCACGCACAGGAGAGCAAACACTGAGATTTAATACCCTGCAGCACAGAGTCATTTAATCCAGCGCTGTATGTCTGGATTATACAGCCCCTTCCCCATACCGACAGGCACAAACCCCACGTCGTCGCAAAATGTGTTTATGGAGCTGGAATTTTTGCTTGCGGAATTCATTCAGTTACCCTAATTCTTAGCTCCTGTGTCACCCAGGACAAAATGGCTATAGATGACAACGAACCCAGGGCTCTGCCACAACAGAAAGTATTGCTGAACACTGCACCATGCGCAGCTCCTTTGCCAGGAGCCGGGGAGATCCCCCCTGCCTGCTCCGGCTGCCGCCCTGCAACGCGGCACTTGGAAAATACCCTCCGGGGTGCCCAGTTTGGGGGGATTTAGCTTCATCGTGGAAAACTGAGGGGATCTCAGCTTGGAGGAGAGCCTGGTAGACCACTACGAACCTACAGCAGGGCTGTGGCAGAGCTCCAGCAATCTTAAAGCGTTATTAGTAAGCCATTAAGAGGCACTGTCAAGACAGATAGGCTTTAAGAGAACTTTACAAGGCAGTTGTCAGGGATTTCAGGATGCACTGGTTGCTGCGGCAGCTCAATTTTCACTTTGAAAAGACTGTTGTGTGAGCATTGTTTTACAAGGGACCTCACAGTAATAAGCCGAGATGTTTTTCAAGGTAGTTAACGTAGTTTTAAAAGCCTGCCTGGCATCAGCACCAAGCGCCCGCACGCCCGCCCTGCCAGTGCCGGGGTTCGAACCAAATTAGTCAGAGCCCGGTTGGGACGCGGTTCCTGTACAAACCTGCTCCTGCAGGAGCGTTCAGCTCCCTGCAGCCTCGGGACGGAGCAGCCCGACCCTGGGAGCACAGACAGACGCCGCAGCCGTAAGCCCGAGACAGGCTCTTCTGCCCCGGCGCAGCCTCCCGCCCCGCCGGGCTGCTCCGGGCTGCCCGAGAGGCCGTTCACCGACGCACGTCGGTCGTACGCTCCCGTCCTCCCTCCCCTTGTATTATTTTTGGAAGGAAAGAGCAGGCTGCATATCTACAATACTTGAAATGAACTCCCCAGCGGTTCCAAAAGCTTTTTACTCGCCGTGTTTTTGAGAATATCAATATAAATTGCACAGCAATTCTTTCATGTTCTTCTAAGGGCTTGGTGTGCGCGCCGCTCTGCAAGTCAGATTACCCCGAACAGCTCGGGAGCGCAGTGACCTTCAAGGGCTTCCCCAGCCCTTCTCCCGCCCCACCAGAAACCACTAACGAGCAAGGAGAAGCAGCGGCTCAACAGGGGCCCTACGTGCTCCATTGGTATCTCATCACCGTATCTCACTGCCCGCCTATAGAGGTAGAGGTCTCCACTGACCGAATCCAAAGGTATTTCCATGTCCCCCTCTATTTCCAAGCAGTTTCTGTATGACCCATTCACTGTCACAACCTATTTTCACTAAGTTAAATAAAAGTGGAAGGATTTGAAACCAAGTCACCCATTCCGTTGGCATTAGCTTTCTGGGTTTGTGTTTTATTTTCTCCTTTCTCCCTCTCCCCTCCGACCTTCCCATTACTGCTCTGCACGGCCCCACCCCGCTGGACCCTAAAGCGGCCACACGGTTTTACAAGAACAGCTTTAACCAGCATGTTTAATCCAGCTTGCTTTTTTTTTGGCCTTTTTTTTTAAATCAGCAGTAGAGTTTTCCATAGTATAAGTCAATGTGGAATCAAAGATCATCCACCACACCATTTCCACTCTCTTCCATTTTAAAAGCACACTGAACATTTCACAGAGCACAGAGGCAAGACCCTTATGCCGTGAAAAGGGCGATTTTCTGACTTTCTAATGTCAGAAAGCACCTGTTTCTCGTTCTGATGGGCCATAATATATTGTCCATAAGCGCGTGTGTGTGCAGGGAACGCTGCCGGTCCGGAGCTGGAAGCGGGCTCTCCGACCTCCCAGCCTGCTCACCATGGCCACGCTGGACACACGGGACTTGCTGGGTCGGGGCACTTCACCCGGCTGGTTTTCTCTCCCATCCTTCTTCTTTTGCATCTTTAGCATGTGACTTAAGTCTTAAGCTGAGTTTTGTCCTCATTTTAGAGCAAGTTAAACACGCTGCTGCTGCCATCAGCCTAAGGGTGTGAGTCACAACCAAGCCTGCATATGAAGCAATTTATTTAAAATTCAAGGGAAAACGTTAACACCTCAGCACTGTATGGGTAAAGTCTATCTCTACCCCACCGCACCGGCTCGCTGCGCTGCAGCAGCTCAGCTCTGGGGTAGCTGAGCCCTGAGCCGGAGCTGGGGAACCTCTCCAGCCCTGCCCTTCCCCCAGCTCCCACAGCCTGGCCTGCAGCACACGGGGGCTTTGTCACTGGTGTCCCCCCAAACCCACCTTCCATGCAACAACAGCAAGGGAAACACTTCCACAAAGTCCAAGAGACGAACGGCAAGGAAGACTCTAAAGGCAATTACTCCACAACACGCTCCGAAACACAGTTCCTCCCCGAGTGGTCAGGGCAGGCTCAGGTTCGGAAGGACAGCTGAACGTAGCCCCTGTGTAGAAATTATACCTGGCAAGGTTTTATAAAAAATTGTATTATTTATTTGTTTTAGCAAACCCTAAAATTCCTTGCTACTCTGAAATTTTCTGGTTCTGAGTTCCATAGGCTTTACATTTTTTCATAGCTAAATTCTCCCATACAATTAAAAAAAAAAAAAAAAATTGTCATGCTTTCTCTACTGCTCACCCCTGACGGCTACCCTGTAAATCTATGTCCATTAACAAGCCTTAAAAACTTCAAAAAAAAAAAATCTTAACTGCAGAGTTAAGTTTGCCGATCGCGGCGAGCGGCCATTAGAGAAGAGCACAGACTGCAAACAGAATCACGACACCTAGTAAAGGTCAGACCCAGGCCGTTCACTTATTCATTCGAGATAGGACACGACCCGAGCCACCTCTCATCCATCTCCTTCAAACGGCACATGCCTCCTCCGGCCGCCCCTGCTCTGCACTTCCACCAGTCCCTGCCCGGGGACCTCACTGTGACATTCAATTCCTACAGCAACACTGCAAGTTTTCAATACGCTTTTCAGCCCTTCTAATGACTTCCTATCCTATTTTCTTAACAATTATCTGCTCTCCAGTGAAATAGTGGTTTACACTGTTTTTCACGAAACATTGCTATGGCTTCTTCCCACCTGCCATCAGCCATTCCAATGTAACTCACTACCAAGTAGATCAAGGAATTTATCCGGCTTTAAAACATTTGTGCAATTTTTTAGGCCCAGTTCTGCTGCCAGCCCGGTTTCCCTCTGACGTGCCGGCACGTCGCGGCGGGCTGCAACGAGGGGCGGCCGCCTGTGTCGCAGCCAGAACAGAAAGCCGCTGCCAACATCCAGCAGCAGTTCCCTAAACTGCGTCCCGAATTAAAGCCGGATCAATAGGCATTTGGGCGGCCGAAATCGCCGTTACCGCTGCCGGCCTCTGACCGACTCAGCCCCGTGCCGCAGCGGGCGCTCGCAGCTTCGCTTCAGCATTGCTTTTGCCAGGACCTGCTTCCCCTACCGCTTGCCATCTTATTCCACCAAGTGCCATCATTTTCGGGGCCATGCCCTGAGCTGAATCGCGGAGCCTGCCTGGGTTGAAAACCCCTCTGCAGTGGAGTTCCTCTGAACCGTGTCAGCTCTTGGACTTGTTTTTCTCGGCGGCTGGAGGGGCAGGATGGTGCCGGCACGGCACCAGCACCACCTCGACGCAGCTCCGAGACCCTCTTGTTCTCCCAGCACATGGACACCATCAAGGTACTGGTGCTCACAAGACAGGTAGCTCAGTGTGGTGGGACTTGAGGGCAAGGTCTCCAACCCACGCTGCCCCCTAATTTGTCACTCGACAGAGGTCAAACAAGCCTTCACAGAAAATAGCTCGAGTGACAAGACTCCTTAAGGCCAGACATCAGCTATGGCTGGCTTAAACGCCACTCGCTGACAAACCCGTCCGGTGGCACTCCGCTGCTGGCTGCTGCACCGTACCAGGAGCCACCAGAGACCGACCTGGAGCCTCCTGTCCCAGCCACGGGGCCGGCTGCATGTCAGACCTTTCCCGAGGCCATCCCGGGGAGCGGAGCAGCCTCCTGTGCCTCCCGGCACGTCGGATCACACGGTCCGGCTATTCCAGGACTGCATCACTCGGTGGCCACCTCCCGGTGCCGAAGGGGACAGGTCCAATTCATTTCAGTCTCTATAAACCCCTTCACCTTAGAGCCTCATGACTGAGATTGAGAGAGATTAAAAACGGCTTTTGCAACACAAAGCATAATTGTTTATTTTAGGTACCAACCAGAGGGTGTAAGGACAAACCGTGTGTTTCCCAATCTCGGTATTTTTTTGCAAGCAATGGTACATCTCAGCTGCCTCCGGCACTACTCGCTTCATCCCCCAGCCCTCTCCAGCAGATGCTCTGGGCACCACCGGGTCATTCTTCCCTGCAAGAGTGGCCAGGCCTTGGCACAGGCTGCCCAGGGCAGTGGTGGAGTCCCCATCCCTGGAGGGATTTAAAAGACGTGGAGATGAGGCGCTTGGGGAAATGGTCTAGTGGGCATGGGGGGGTTGGGTTGATGTTGGACTCAATGACCTTCGAGGTCTTTTCCAACCTTAGTGATTCTATGATTCTATTCCTATAACCTCCGCGCTTTTCTGGGCCCAGAGGTTCACTAATGCCACTGGCTCCCAGCTCTCCGCGGCCAGATTGCGCAGGCTGGGATTATCCACGGCGCGGAGGTGAGCCAGCTCAGGGCTGTCAGCCGGGGCACGGTGCTGCACCAGCACAGCCGCGCTGCCCCAGAGCAGCAGAGCTCTTTCCACGTAGTGCCCGGCCTCAAATAACACATCCCGCAGGACCGGAGCTGCTGCAGGTCGGCACACGGCCCCCGCCGCACAGGGACGTTGCATGAGATCCAAGTGCCACGCCGTGCCGGGAGGCACCGGGGCTGCGCAGGAACTGACCCCGGTAAGAGGGGCAGAGCTTCACCACCGCAGGCTGCGCCTATGCCATCACCCANGCCCAAGTGCAGGACCCGGCACTTGGCCTTGTTGAACCTCCTCCATTGGCCTCGGCCCATCGATCCGGCCTGTCCAGGTCCCTCTGCAGAGCCTCCTGCCCTCCAGCAGATATATTGGGATATATGGGATATTTTGGTATTGGAATCACAGCAAAACGTGGCTACGTTGGCCCTCTGTTAGGACGAATGACAGCAAATTGCATGAATCTGGTATCCTCCTCCTGACTGCAGGCTTAATCTTTGGAGGAACAAACCGATTCTGCCCGGTGAGAGCCATGCAGAAGATGCTCCCCCATTAGCCATTTTTCCCTGTTGCTGCAAGGATTGACGTGAGTCCCTGTACCCACTTTGTGATGGATTAATTTACGCCGGCATTAGATCAAAAGGTGTTATCAAAGGAACAAGTGGAGAACCATACCCTGCTTTCACAAAAGATACTTCCCAGCGCATCAGAGCTTTCTTCCAGGCTCTCGATGATGACACTTTGCAAAGGTTGCTATAAATTCTGGGATTTTATGCTTACTTCATGCACAGCCTCTACTTACAGCTCCTCTGGTACAAGCTTCTGCCAATTCCTCTAACACGCAATGTTGTCCTGCTACAGCAATCAGAAACACCAGGCAAAACACTCCCTCCAGGCCTGGCTATCGTTGAACAAGCAACAATTTGCTGCAGAGGCAGGTTTGTGAGCTGGCTTGGGGCGACGAGAGCACCGCGACACTCAGAGAACGACAGCGAGCACACACGCGCACGCTGAAGGATCCTGAGCCTTCTGCTTCTCCCTGCGTCACCTCAGTCTGGACCTTGGGACGATTCCCTCTCCCCACCCCGCGCCAGATCCTGCTCCAGGCTTTCCCCTGCTCGGGCTCAATTACTCTGTTGGTCATAGAATAAGAAAGTTAATGTTTCAGCCTGCTGGATTTGTGCAGGTCGGTCCAAAGAACCGTTTATTTTCTTACATTTTACATTACACAACTCTATTAGGAGAAGTACATTTAAAAGCCGTTCTTAACTTCAGGCTAGGACAAACCAGCGCCGTTATCACTCCATTAAACAAAACATCTGTCATGTAGTTGCTAAGGTGTTTGTGACGGTCAGTAACAAGGGACAACACGCATGGACTAAAACAATATGAAAGGTTGCAAAAATAATCTGCTGCAGGTTAACGCTCGCCTGCAGCTCTCAGGCAGACGAGCAATATGGCACATAAAGACACCGGGACTGTGCGGTGCCGGGGTGGGGAGCCGGGCTTGTCTCAGGGGAGCCCCTTTCGCTCTCCCCCTCGGCTGGCCCTGCGCTGTCCCTCTGCTCCAGCAGTCCCCACAGATGCAGGAGACAAGGACCAACCGTTATTTGTAGTGGTTTTTATTTCAAAAAAGACAGGCAAAAATAGCCGTGGACATCACACAGAGCTGGTTTCCATCTACCACGATTTTTGCAGATGCTCCACTCTTGCTAAGATGTGAACTGGGAATTTTTTTCTTGCTTTCTAAAAACTGATTCAGGAACACATTTATTTTAGCACTGAAATGTGCAGGACGATCTGGCTGTGCAAAAGGAACAACTCAGCACTTTGCAGGAGTGGTGCACGCAGCGCACAGACACCGAGCAAAACGCATTGATTAGGATGGGGCTTTGCATACTAATTTACATTATAACTGTTCCACCCCCATTGTATCAGGGCCCCTGAATGGAGGCATTGTCTCAGGGCAGAGCATTCTTCATACCAAGCCCCTGCAAATGGGAGCCCTGGCGCTACGTAATAACAAAAACAAAATCTCAGCAGAAGTCCATTAGCATCCAAAGGGCAGGAGCTTGAATGCATCAGAAGAATTCTTTGAAAAGTAAGAGTGAAACGAATGTAATAAAATGCTACTATTAAGTGATACTCATTGTCCAAATTAAACCATCAGAACCAAAGACCTTGACTCTCAAAACGTATTCAGCGCAGCACATGCTGCAGAGCCCGGGAACAAGGCTATTAAGAATTTTAAGCCCTGGACTTGTCCCAAGTATGGATTACTTGATTTCTTCATGAGCACTTGATCACATGGAACTATATTTGGATTCCCAGAAAAAAAGCTCAAATCTTCAGGAGGGTGTGCATGGCTACGCTCCCCCCGCACAGGCAAACCCCCACTCGCACCCACACCACAGAAGATGCGCGCCAGCAGGCCGGGAACCGCAGGAGCTGCTGAATGCCCCAACACGGGAGCGGGTTGGAAACGATGACCGAAGAGAGCCCAGCACTCTTCAAAGAAGCCAGGCTGAAAGCAAGACAGAAGACTTTTCTAGAAATGGCGAAACAAGTGCCACGTTTCCCTCCTCCTGCAGATGTCGGGAACGTGACTGGCACAGCCGCACCGATAAGGGCAGACCTTTCCGTTCAAGGAACGCCTGTGCTCCTCCGAAGCGGGGGAGAAACCGCGGATTTTTCCACTACAGCAGAACGTGCAACGCCGTTTTGGAGTTACGAGTTGGTTTGCCGGTTCGTTTATTTAAGGTACAATTCCTAAAACTCTTACATGCTGAGATAAACCCTCAGCTATTTGTGGTTCTTTAGCTTTTCTATGGCCACTGCAGATCAACAGCCTGCAGGAGTGTCCATGCCAGCCAGCGGGCGAGGAGCCGTCCTGGGAGCTGCTCTCGCAGCCCCGCCGCAGCGGCCGCCCTCCCCGGGGGTCCTGCGCTCCGAAGCAGCTGAACCAAAGGGCCAGGACAGCGCTTCCCCTGCCCAGGCCCCTCGCTCCCAAAGCCCCCCCCCAGAACTCACCTCCTGCGTTTCAAAACCTACTCGGCTCCATGTCTGCAACCTACCGCCCCACTGCCGTCTCCTTCTCCCAGAGGAGTCGGCGGTTAATTCAGACACCACGTGTACCTGGGGCTCTTCCCCGCACACCTCCCGCACTCTGGCTGCTTCAATCCTCTTTTCACCCCGTAGCTCATCCCTGAGCCCGGGACTGCCACAGGGACGACGCACAGCACGCTCCCACGTACCTGCACGGGCAACACGAAGAGGAGCAGCAGGCAGGGCAGCTACTCGCACTACAATAACATGTCTCGATGCACCAGTTTTTTTTTTTTTTAAAAAAAAAGCTCTTTTCTAATTTTACTGAGCCTTCAAGCTCCCGCCTTCGGTGTCAGCCCGCGGCTGGCAGGCAGCCCCGGCCGCAGGCTGAAGGAGCAGCTTAGGTGGAGGGTGCGGATGCTCTGCCTGTCCTCCCAGCAAGCCGGCTGCCGTGTCACTGCGAGGTTTCTCAAGCACTTTGTTAGCCGGGGCTCATTGTGCAAGAAAACAAGAACATCAAAGTAGCAAACTCCAAGGGAGTAACTCGCTGAGAGCAGGCGGGCCGGCCCGACCGAGCCCGCCAACTTTCCTTCTGGTTTGGAGCAATTTTTTCCCCTGGAGAGTTACGAGATGGGCTCCGGCTCCTGCAGCTCACACCAAGTTCTGGTCTAAAAAGTGTTTTCCTGCGGAATACCGTACGCACGCTGCCATTCCTACGTCACAACGAAGTAACGGGCTCACCTCTACGTTTTACAGCGTTATGGGACCAGCGGGTCCCGCACAGATACTCATCCGAGCTGCTCAACACGGGCAGCCCCTTGGGAAGCCGCTTGCTCTGCCAGAAGCTGAGGTGTGCAGAAGGAGCCGGGCGCACTCGGAGGGTGCTGTGCTGCTCTCCAGAGAGGGCAAAGGACAAGCATCTTGTTTAAAAGGCGTCGGGTAACGACCAGTCCTCCCGCACATTAGCCTGGCCCCAGGACAGCAGAACTGAAAGTCACCCAAAACAGCACTTTCAAATTTTTAATGTCATTCTTGCAAAAGGAGAGCCTAGCAAAAAAAAAAAAACCACTTGAAATGAACCCTAGAAAATTAGAAGGTTGGGAAAGTGTGACAATTTTATATAAACAGTGCAATTTAGCAGTCAAGGCCTCCTGGAAATACAGTTGTATTAGAAAATTGCTACATCACCGCAGCGTTTCCCGTACCACGCTCCAGCACAGAATATTTCACTTAGTTTCTTTTCTGTATCGCCTCACGAACCCTACATGTGGACATTGCAAAACAATGCCGCCGCGGTGCCCCGACACACAGCATCTGCATATCAATGTCCCCCCTGGCCCCTTCAACCCTGCAGAGAAAGGCCATAATCTGGGTTTTGTTCCCGGCCGCTCGGCCCCATGGAGCGGGAGCCGGGTTACGCAACCCCTATTCACCCTCCCGAGCCCTGGGAACATCTTTGTAGCCCAGGACAGCAAAGCTGGGGGAGGAGGAGGAGAGGGAAGGGGCCCAAAGACAGTTCAGGAGCCAGTCGGTGGAAGGGTGATGGGCTGCATCAACCTATTTGCTCTCCTTCTTCATCAGAAACCTCCGAGGGATCGGTACGGACCCTGCACGTGGTTGCGAGACCACAACCATCCCCCAGCCGATTCATCTAAAACGAGCCACCTCTTGAAAGAAAAGGTCACGCCAGAAGTCAGAGGAACGGGTGCATTTAAGCAGGAGGGGGAACGTCCAGCGGTGCTGGGCTACGCATGAACCGGCTCGGGCAGGCAACGGGGGACACGCTCCAGGGAAGGTCCCCGGGCACGCAGAGGCTCCGGACCCGCGCAGGGACCGTTCCACCGCGGGCAGCGGTGCCGGCGGCGGGCGAGGGGGGGCCGGCCTGCAGGCGTACGGCGAATGCGACAGACCCCGGTTCACCCTGCAAACGGACAAACGCGTTTCGGATGATGCAAGTGCCTTTGCACACCCCTGACCCAAGTGTTTCTCCCACAGTCAGTAATTAACAAGATTTATATTTTATGCTAAAATTAGCTACCCAGGGACGTGCTTCCCACGGCAGTGCCGGCACACCCGTTCCATCAGCCAAAACTCCTCGTTTCAGTGGGGGACAGGAGCTATAAGCGAGGTTTTACCAACATCTCCCCTCCCACTGACCAAGTCCAACCTCCGCCTGCACCCGGAGAGAGCCCCCGACGCAGAGACCAGGGACGGGCACGAGCAAAACCATCTTTTCATCCCTGGGCCTTGCAAAACCGCACGCCGCACTCTCACACACAGCTGTTTGCCGCGCGTGGCTATTTTTGCACAGCCTGGAGAACAAAAATATAGGTAGCTATGTAAGGTGAACGTTTGCACTGTTTCATGGTGTGATGACAGCCAAACTAGGTCAAGCCTTAGCCGGTATCCTTTAAAAAAAGGGAAAGGAAAAAAGTAATTAGTGGGAGAACAGTGAGCTCCCAGGGAAGAAAATGTTATCATCTAAGATACTTACTGTGCACTAGATGACTGGGGAAAAAAATACATATACATATCCACATCTTTTCACAGTTTAAATGGTAGATTTTTTCTTTTTTTAAAAGACACCTAAGTACCTTGGACTGGAAAGGAGATCTTTCATACACATTTCACACACCGCGTTAAACTGAAAAGGAGTTTTCACCTATAACGTTCTTAAAACGCAGTCTGGTAGCCCATTCTTGGTGCAGGCTGTGGGCAACTTTATTGTATTTCATGGCTTCTCTGCCACGAACAAAACCTTCTGCTGCACTGAAAGCAGGAGCCCGGCAGGTAACAGGATCCCAGCGCTGCCAGTAAAGACAAGTTGATACCGTTCTCTACAAGGGGAGAGGAAAGCAAGTTACTTAAATTTCTGTCAGAGAGGACAGACCCCACTGGAGATACGGTCTTTCTGTTGGAGCACATTGCTCCTCGCAAGCCTGAAACGGAAAACATGGAAATTGAGGTGGTGAGGGGCCGTCTCCTCTCAGGAGGGATTTCTGTCAGCCGAGAAAGCGCAAGACATACGGTCACCCGCGTCCCAGTCACTGTGATGGTCTCGGGACACTTCCCAGTTTAACGCGAGCGGCTGACCGCTGAACGGGAGATCGGGCAACCCTTCGGCTGCAAAGCAACCACGCTCAGGCTGCGGTCCGTGGTTCCGTGTGCTCTGCAAGCTTTACCGAGCGACGGGACAGACATCAGACACCTCCAAGAGAGCCGTCCTGCCCCTGGACTGCCACCTTCTGCCTCCAAGCCGGCAGGCAGAGGAAACCCTGAATGCACAAACACTGCACAGCCTCATGGAAATTAGGAACCGGGTAATTTTAAACGCTTTCTCAGTGAAAAGTGTTCTCAGACTTAGTTAAACATGCCAGATAAAGGCTCTGTTCCTGTAAAACCTGATGTACAATTATCAGTCAAGGCCAGTGTATTTACGCTAAAATTGGGTAATATTGTTTTATGGTTCTTAATAGTTCAAACCGACAATGCACCGCTCTGAACAGACGCTGCCGAGCAGTTTCTCAGCCTTTCATCAGGACTGCGTAGGCGTTGAATTCTGGAGCTAATCACCTTAGCAACGGCTCTAAACATATGTGCAGTGACATCAGCTGATTTCTGAAAGCTGTAAATAGAGGATAATAGCACGAAAAAACTCTGGACTAAAGCCAAGACCTAAAAAACATACTATTAAAACACTGCCTGTAATTCAATGTATGCAAACTTGTTTGCATGCCCGCTCCCCAAAACCTGTGTAATTACACACCTACCAGCACAACTGGTGACTGTCCCACTGCAGGCTACTCTCGGTTTCAGAAATTTCCCAGAAATGAGGATTAAATAGAAATCCTTCTTCAAATTTAGTTTTAAAAAGCCTGGAGAAAAACCTGCAGATAACCCCACAGAGCATGAAGTAAGGGAAGAGGAGACCTGCTCCAACCTACAACCCTGTGTTTAAAGCCAATGAGTAATAACCTCAACTTAGGAGAATTATTTGTAAATAAGAAAATAAACAATGTGCTCATGGGCTTTATCACTGACTCACACAGGAACTATCCACAGGAACCGTGGCAAACTCCTCTTCAAGGACGCGCTGCCAGGCCCGTGCCCTTGGTAAAGAAGAATTAAAGCGGCATCAACACGCAGGAGGAACCCATTTCTGGAAGGCTGAGCAGACAGCGTGAAAGGGACATATTCTGAATTACCTCATGTTTGGTACCTCATTAAGACCTTAAACTGTCCGTTTAGGGAGTCCCTCAATCAGCCATCAGTGTAAGACACGAGGACAATATACTTTTTGTTTTCCTCGTTTCGTTGTGACCCATATATCTGAGGTCTGTTGTGCAGGATGTGACCCGGCCGGCTAAAGAAACCTTTGCGGTGCCTCCATGTTAAGCTGGCATGCTGGGAGGGAGAGAGGGGAGAGGGGAGAAACGGGCTTAATAGGATTTTCAAATGTCAAAAAATATCTTTAGCAGGCCCATTTACGCAGAGTCTTAGCACTCGCTGAACTTGAAAGCAAAATTTGCTGTGCAAAGAACACGGCTTGCATGCTAAGCGGACCCGAGGAACGCTGCTCCTGCAGCACAAAGCCACCCAGCCTTCACCCTCGCCTCCGGACGATTACGGGAAGAGAAAGGCAGAGTGCCTTCTACATCAGGCGAGGAAGGTGCTGGGGGGGCTCGGGGTGCCGGCGGGGCTCGGCAGCGGCGCTCACCACGTGCCGCACCGTCGGCGAGGTCCCTGGGGTGCAGCACGCGCGGTGCTTCGGGCCAGCTCCCCAGAAACCGGCACCCTGCCCTGCACGCTCGCCTGCAAAGGGACCGGCAAATCAAGCTCATCTTATTGGTGAAGCGCCCTGCGTTAAAAATAAAAAATAGTAAGGCTAGGGAAACTGAAAATGCAAACTTGACAGCTGCATCAGAAGAAGGATGCAGCACGGAGCCAGAAGCAAGAAATTCCCCCTCCTTTCTTCTGTATAGGGTTGAGGTTTTTCTTCTCTGTCAATTAGAGTTGCAAGGAAATTCAGTGAATTGAGATCAGCAGTGTTAATCGTTATTGCATTTGAATTTAATTAGCATTATTTTTTAACTACAGGTAATTTACAGTGCCTCACCTAAACGTGGAAGTCGGGTAGTGCCTTCTGTTCACTAGAAAACCACCACGCCAAAGATAATCCTGCTATTTGCTTTATGCCTTTAATTTCTGTAATCCATGGTTACCAGTTTCAGCGAGACTGCCATGGTTACTCCCCTGCTCCTTTTATCAAAGGCTCCCGTGTGCGTCTCGCTGGAGCGGCAGCACTTCTGCCGAGATGCTAAGAATAGCAAAGCCCCTCTCCCGAGCGCTCGGTAAGGGGAGAGGCAGGGGCAGGATGAAGTTTCTGAGCACCGCAGGGGGAGAAGGGCCGCTGCAGGCGGGGGTCGGCCAGCGCGGGATGCGGCTGATGGACGTCCCACGCGAGGAGGTGCAGCAGCATCTCCTACTTTCTGCCTTTCTTCTGCTTGCGCGAGCAGAGGCTCAGGCTAGCAGTCTGCCCTCAGATCTCTAGGATGTCTCTTTGGCATCTTTATCTATTTCATTTTTTCGGAAGTCCCTCTCCGCCGCTTGTGTCACAGTTTTTGTACCTCAGAGCTTTCGGAGTGAAATCTTCAAAGAGACCCTAAAATTCTGCATCGCTGTTTCAGCACGAGAACCGCTGTCCCCCAGGTACAGCCAGCACGTCTGCGGGGCTGGGCTCCTGCCTGGCCACGAAGTGACCTGGCACCGTCACCCAGGACAATGACCGATTCACACAGTCCCACTGTTGCGGAAGAGACGCTGAGCAGCATCTCGCACGGGCTGAGCTGGTTTCCCATACAAAGATCAGCCAGCTCTCCAAACTGGAACTGGCCAAAATCTTAAAGCATTTTGAATGCTTTTGCTAAGCTGTACATCTGCGAGAGGTAAAGGAGATGCTGCTGAGCCAGGGGAAGGGAAGGCAGAGTTCTCGGGCTGGGAAGAAGCAAAGCCGGCACCGCTGAATCGCTGGTCCTGGGCCTCGGGGCGGATGGCTGCCTTAGCAGGGACCCACCGACCACAGAGCTGCCGGGCAGTCAGATCACTCTGGAGCCCAACCGTCTGGCAGGAAAAACGGACAATTTCAAATATTTTACACATTACTGCCCTATAAAAGCTTTCCTATGTTCAGAGCGTTCGCAAATCTAAGTTGGTAACACCTCAAACCTTTGCAGGGATATACTCCCTCAGCAGCTGGAGGCAACAAGCATCATCTCGTCATCTGAAGGCTTTCGCCTGATAACCACAGGGTCCTGTTCAGAAGCACGTGCAATGACGAGGTGCTGATGCAGCTCAGCACCCCTGGAAAAACACCGTCCTTTCCTCCCCAGAATCCTGCCTCCCGCTGGCTCCCGCTGCAGGGCGGCTTGTGGGTGCCGCACTCGCTCTGAGGGTACTGGCAGGACAAGAGGCTGGGGGTCTCGCTTCACGAAGGGCACAGAAAGGCCGGTGCCAGCACCCTCGCAGCCCGTGGCCCCAGGCCGGAGGAGCCCAGGGCCCCCCGGGGAAATGCCCCCAAGCAGGAGCTGCGGCTGCTGCCTGCGCCGGGCAGCCCCGCTCCCCTGCAGCGGCACGGCTGCCTGCCCGATTTGGTGACGCGCACCCGGACTCTTCTGGAAAGAGCTACGGTTTAATTGTAAGGCAAACGACGTTCAAGGATGGCTAAGAAACATCCGAAAACTGTACAAAAAGCCAGGGACCTATGCCTTTAAAAGCAAATGCTCAAACACCCTATGGAACCTGGTGCACACGTGCCTGGAGATAAACAACATCACGGGACAGGTAAGCTAGTTACTCATGATTTATCACACCATCTCCCCATCTAATTGCATAGCTAAACGGTCAGTCATTTTAATCCACCATAAGCAGCTTATGCTTTCTTCTGTAGCGCTGCGACATTGCTCACTTCCTGATTTGGAAATAATAATTCTTTAAGTCTTGCTCTGGAAGGTGTGAAATAATAACTCTAAGTCTTGCTCTAGAAGGTTTTCACAGTAACCCTGCACAGATTTCGAGACTTGTAAGATGCACACACAGGGCAGATGTCTCCTGGAAGAGGGTCCCAAACATCTGCTCCACACTCAGCGCTGAGCAAAGCAGAGGATTTTTTGTGAGGGATCACAGAAGAAATTTTACACCCAGATGCAAGCCCTTGGTGCCAGTGCCCTATAATGCCCGAAGTGTTTCTAATCTTACCTCGAATCATACCCTTAGCTAAAATCCGCTCCTTATCTTCTTTCAAAAAATTAAGCCATCTCCTACAATACTATTCCGGCATTTTATTTCTCTTATAAACAAGGCAAGTTGTACTTAAATTACCATGTCCGAGAGCCCGCCTGCCAGCGCAGCTCCGGGGAGCACTGTCCAGCCGGCGGCTCTCCTCCCTGCCCAGCTACTGTCTCGCCGCACGACGCTGAGCACCCCTGCAACTGGATCAGCACCCACCTCAGCAATGCTGGACACGACCCGGCCGAGCACGACCCCCACCGCACGCTGCACCCTCGGCCCCGAAGCGGGTGAAGTTGCATCATCCCCAGCTCTTCGGCATCTTGCACCTTCGTGTCCCACTGCTGCCGGCCCGCTCTGGTCACGCACCACAGGTCCTCGCTCCGTGCTTTCCCATAATCTCACTCATTTCGTCCCTCCTAACAGCTGACTGCTCTCCGGTTTGATTTCTCCATTTACTCGCCACGAACTTAACAGGAACGGCGCACCACAATCTGCCCGAGTTCTGGACAGTTTTTGATGCTTGCAGAATCTAGTGTAGCAGTTATATGATTTTTTTCAAAATTGTATTTTCAAAATCCTTGGAGACCCACATAAATGAGCATAAAAAGCTGCAAGAGTCCACCAAAAAAGTGTCCCCACCTGCACAGAGACCCCAGCTCCATCCCTCCCCGTCCCCAGAGCCTGGAATAGTCAAAGCGCATTTTAGCTTTTCCACACAAACATGTGGATAAGCAGAGGTTACAGAACTTATCTAAAGACTTAGGGGAAAGAAATCAGGTTTTGGGTTACATCAAGTTTTTTTCACTGCTCAAAAACTACAGCCGTTGAAAGTGAAAGCTCCCGCTCTGCGGGACCGAAGAGCTCGTGCACGCCGCTCGCACGCCTTCCGCTCACGGAAACGGCCGCAGCCAAGGGGATTTTCTGACTTGCAACACCGGAGAACTTTACTCCCTGAAACTACCCATGAACATAGGCCAATGACCCCAAGTCAAGCTTAAAAATCATTCCAGATACCGAGCCAGATCAAAAGTCACTAGCTGGAACCGCCTGCCTTTGATACCCTAAACCCCTGTTACCGATATTGGGCGAGACCGTGGGGCTAAACTCCTCCTGCAAGAAATTTTTTTTATCTTGATACAGAATTTATTTTACCATATGTAAAATTCATTTGTGTAGCTGCACACCCTAGTAGGCTTGAATGGGGCGAAGGAGTATTTCAACTCCCAGTGCAATTTATTATTTAAAAGCAGTAAAATTACACTGCTGATAGGAGAGCCCAGGCTGAGAGCAGCGGTGATGTCATGGGTAATGCAGCTCCGCTCCCCGTACGCACCGCGCTGTACATTAGCGTGCTGGCGAGGGTGGTTGCTCCTATCAATTATTTATAGTCTTCTGGCGCGCAGCCTGGAGAGGGTCACATCGCTGAAAGCTAACTTTATCTTCATTGTTCCCAGCCTCCTGCCCAGCTGTCACTCTGCTCGCTAATTTAATACACCCCGAGCAGCGTCAAAGGCTGCCGGGCTGCAGGTTGGCTCTGCCCCTCCCCAGGCGGAACAGGACGGTGGGCTCCTGCTGCCAGCTGCTGGCTCTCGGGCATCTGCGGGAAGGCGCTGACTGGGCTTTTTAAAATCTGCTTTTGAGACTCCCCCGGTCGCCGGGATGACCGGAACACGGAGCGTTTCTGGCCAAGCATGAAAGGTGGGACGTCAGCGGTGCGACGGAGTTCTCCGTCTCCGTTACCGTGCCACACGAAGGGCAGGCTGCATCGCACGTTTTCCTACGTATCACAGCAAGGGCTATTCAACAATGCATGTAAATACAAGGCAGGAAGGAGAAAGCGCACGTCAGCTCTCCAGAACAAACAAACAAACAAATTTAAAAAAAAAGAATTTAAAAAAAAGAAAAATCTCCCATAGGTCTTTGTTCCAGCTACAATCAAAAGGTGCAGAGCCAAGGTCCGATTCACCTGTATTTCACCAGCAAGGAAGGGACGGCGTCCCGCCGTGCTGGCCACCACGCAGGGAAGAGTCTCTCAGGGCTTCGTCCCCACAACTCACCAACACACCTCTCCCACTGCTCACCCAGAAATTAAATCTACCATGACCACGCTTCAGGTCTTTGAAATATGCTCTTAAACGCGCTGTTCATTTGCCCTGGTACGTATATTAAAGCAATTAAATTTTAACTTTAGCTGCTTCAGGGTCTCTGCCACTGCAAAGATGTTTCCCTAGGAAATCGCTCCGACAAAAATCAGGCACATGAAGATGAGCTTCCTAGCCCACATGCTGCATCAAATATCTGTCCCATGCCTCAAACTAAAGTCAATTCCAGCTTAAACAACAAGCCATTTTTCAAGTCTTGCGAAGCCAGGAAAATAATCTGAATTTTCCCGTGATTAGGACTGGCTGTCTTATTTCAAGCAACGAGAAGTACCCAGAGTTGGTTCAGATGCACAAAACAATTCCAACGATCGTTTCTGAAAACAGCACATGGCAATTTCATGAAAAACACAACATTTGCACAAAAAGGAAGTTGTTGAAAAAGAAAACACAGGCCCAGAGGAAGCAGGTTCGTTCTTCTGCGGCACAAAGGGGGCCCGGGAGAGGCTCCTGCTGCGGCACCGCCGGGGCCGGCACGGTCCGGCACAGCAGGCACAGCACCTCCGGTGGCACCCAGCGCTCCGGGAGCAGAACAGGGGGAATGTCCTCAACCTCGGCGCAGACCCCCCCGCGCAGCCACAGAGGCTCAGGTAAGGCAAAGACAACAGCCAAACCCTTTCACGTTAGCGTGACAGAGGCAAACACAAGATAGAAAACCGTAATTAACCTTCCAGCAGCGAAAACCAGCAGTGAGCATTTTCTTCAACTTTCTGCACTGTGAAAATCAAAAGAATTCTGCCCAAAACTCCCCAAAAGGGGGGAACTGGGACAGCCATGGGAGGAACAAGCTGGTTCCCGTCCTAGAGCTGGCACCACCACAGAAAACCGGGTTTTGACCAGGAGCCGAGCCCGGAGCATGGTCGCTCCCACCACACCGACGTCTTCAGGGCCTTTACATCCTCTCCGAATCCAGGATTATTTCCATGGCAACTATCTGGAGAACTTATTAAGTAAAAAAACCAAGAACACACAGAACCTACACTCGTAACGTACCAGCTGACTAAATTAGCAGCACTAAGATTTTTAGTAATCGAAATAGATCATGTTCTAGCAACTCAATCTTCTCTTTGCCACAGCTAAAAAGAAAAATCTGATAGCAATATCAATGCGGGGGGAGGAGGAGGAATTATAGGTTTTCTAAGACCACAGCCCTATATCAAGCCAAATCTTATCCCATTCAAGTGGTTCAAGAGACATTATTTTAATATCTGACAGTTCAAGTACTGTTAAATAAGGCCGAGTTTCCAAGAGGTGATAAACTTCGTTGCAAGGCACCTACTACAGAATCAAAAAGATGACTATCGTGTGACACAAAGCAGTTATCTAGTACAAAAATTCATTGAATCACCTCAAATTTGTACCAAAAAAAGCGCATAATTTGTAACTCTGCCCTCCCAAGCTTTGTGCAGTACCGGGTGTCGCTCGCCCGCCCGCCGCCAGCCCCGAGCAGGGCTCGCACGAACGCCGTCCCGCCGGTGCTGGCTGGTTCGATGGACACGACAGCCTCCTCGTGCCTGGTCCCGACCAGGCGCGTAGTGCCAGCGTGGAAAGCCGCTGGAGTTGGCTGTGTTCTTGCACTCATTTACAAGCTAATCATCCTCCTCACTTCACTCAAGCATTAGGTTAAAACAGAAGAGGAAAAATCAGTGGTCCTTTATCATAGAATCAGAATCATGAAGGTTGGAAAAGACCTCTAAGATCATCGAGTCCAACCGTCAACCCAACACCCCCTGCCCACTAAACCATGTCCCCAAGCGCCTCATCTACACGTCTTTTAAAGCCCTCCAGGGATGGGGACTCCACCACTGCCCTGGGCAGCCTGTGCCAAGGCCTGACCACTCTTGCAGGAAAGAATTGTTTCCTAATGTCCAACCTAACCCTCCCCTGGCACAACTTGAGGCCGTTTCCTTTCATCCTATCACTTGTTACTTGGGAAAAGAGACTAACTCATATTGAGCCCGAAAGACTCACGAGTTTGGAATATTTGCTCTGAGAAAGGACAATTCGCTTGTTAAAGCTAACTTCAAACAGATTAAAAATTAGCAAAACCTGTTATTGCAACACTGAAAAGGATTCCTCTTTCCCGATTTGCTTATTGTAAGAGAATTCCTGTTTCCTTCCAGGATCGGTCTGCAAAACAGCAGAGGGGGCACGACCGAGCGCTCGGGAAGGGTCATAACACAGTAATGTGTTTCTGCCCCCAGCAAGGAGCACGCTCCCAGCCACACGCCGACTGGCAGAAGGCGAGGGGGGCCGGGGACACGCCAAGCGTCGGGCTCGCAGAGCACCCCGTGAGGACGCAGGACCCAGGCGCGGGGTCTGGAAGCGGAGGCACGTGCAAGCCGAGCAGCATCCTCCACTCCCAAACTCCCAGGAATTTAATGGCTACCTCGGCACCGACGCGAGGCTCGGCATTGCAGCAGTGACTGTGGTTCCACCTCAGCACAGCGATGAGTAAATTACCAAAGTTTTGGCAGCACTCGAAAACAAATGCTGCCCGAGGATTTTGTAACAGCAATTCAGAGTGAGAAGTAAGTCTCAACAGGAATGGTTTTGAAAGTGCTTTAAAAAAAAATAAAAGTGGTTAAATGAACCGTTGGCTCTGTCACTAAGTCCAGCCAGGGAGATTATATGCATTATTGATTTACCTTAGAACAACTTGGGAACTCATTTCCAATGGTTTCTAATGGAACCTGGATTTTCTCAGTCCTAATCTGCCTCGTGAGGTTGAGCCTCCTGCAAGGAAATACAATACCACAGCATTAAAATGGCAGCTGTCAGATGTAAAACAGCCCCATTCATTTCATGAAGATAGTGCAACGGTGATAGGGATTTTTAAAGGCTACTCCAAAAGGCTCCTTTGCAATTAAACGGTGGTGAGAGCACCGTGGTGAGGAGGGCCTTGTGAGTGCCTACAGATAATGGTGCGGACCTGCAAGCCTGGGGATTTACAGAAAACAAAGGGAGGTTATGAAAAGTTTATTTTTGTAATATCAGCTTGCGCACACTATCTCTAGTCCTTTCAGAAGCAATGCTGATTAGCGGTTTGAGCGGAGAAGTGGCAGTTTTGCACCGCAGCTCCATTGCCTACTCAGCCACAAACGTACAAAACATTTGGGCAAGTCAGTTTTTCAACAGCCACAGCTGTAAGACGCGCAGAGTGATGCTTTGGTTTCTATTCTTAGCGAAGCACGGGATGGAGACAGCAAAGCATATGTACAGCCAGTAAACAATTCTTCCATATGATAATCAAAGCCATTTTAAAATAGTAAATTCCCATCTGAACGAATTAAGATCTTCATGAGGGTGCACGAGCGTCAGCCCCCATTTGCAGACGCGACGCGCTCAGAGCGCCCGAGAAAAGGAAGCCGGTTTGTGGCAATCTCGGCACAGAAACGGGCGATCTCGTAAACAACCAGGCGCCGTAGCCTTCCTCCCCATCCCACACCTCGCAGCGGGACTGGTGATGTGCTGGATCAGGCCACGTCCCGAGCCCCCAGCCCACCCGCCTCCGGAGCAGGACAGCCCCCACCTCCGCAGTGCGACGCCAGGAACGCACCCCGCTCCCCAAATCCACGTGCTGGGTGGTATGGGATGGAAGCGGGGAGCGGGGGAGTCCTCGCCACCCCGAGAGCTGGGGAACGGGATTTTGACCAGGACAACACACCATCAACCCTTAACTCTGCTTCAGCAGCACAAGCTTCTCTGCTCTGGGAAATGGTTTTTCCCCAACAAAACGTGCTGTAGCAGGCTCAGCCTTCTGAAATGTTGGTCTGCTTTTTTAACAGGTGAAAAGAGTATTATTCCTTTATGTACCTACAGCTAAAAGGAAATTATTTTTCTCAACCCTTACAGAAAAAGATTCCTTTAATACAAAACCAAGTAGGGAATATTGTAGCCCCAAAGGCGGCTTCCAGAAAGGCGTCAGCACAGAAAACAGAAGCTCATAGCAGGAAGGAAATTGTAACATTAGCTACAGACTTTGAATACACACGCAGATCTGCATCACCGAACACGAACAGTGAGCAAAATATTCAGTGCCAAAGAACAAAAAACAACATTTGATCCTCGGCTATTTTCAAAATTCATCTGCAAATGCATCCTGCCTTAAGACAAGTGAAAACCAAGACGTGATGGCTATATGGCAATTAACTGCAACCGTCATTTTTCTTATTTGTAGTGTCTTGCTAGAAAACAAGCACTGCCCTTAGCCCCGAGACATCCTGTGGAAGCAGCCGGCCACTTGCAAAAATCACCGAGCGTTACACCCTGCCCCTGCTCCAGTTCAACGTCTTACCCCGCAGCTTCAGAAGCTCCTGGCTGTGCTTCCCCCTCCCTTCCCGCCCTCCTCCAGCTCCTTCCCCTCCAGCCAGCGTTCCCGGCAGCGCTGCGGCAGCCTGCCCGATGTCAGCCTGACCCTGCAGCCGCCGTTTCGGGTCAGTTATCGGGGTTACGGTGCAAGGGGAGCGGTGAGCTCCGGCGGTGGTTCCCACCTCACCAGGCAGAGACGGGACGGCTCCACCGCGCCAGCAGTGGACTGGGCACAGCTGGCAAATTTAGTTCCAGGCTTTTTTTTCCTGCTAATGAACTGCCGGCAGCGGAGCCGGCAGGAAGTTTGAAAGACGGTTCACGCACGCTGCGATGAAAGCCTTCGGCACCGAGAGCTGGGTAAGGTGACCCTAGACTATGTCAAGCATCAGTCATTTGTAGAAGTGTCACTTACCGCACGAGGGGAACGGATGACCTGAACGTCTCCTGCAAGAATAATTGCACATTGAAGGCAAGGGCTAAAGTTTCTGGAGAAGGGATGCTGCTGTTTGCTGGGAGGGCGATGCCACGGCACTCCAAGGAGGACCATTCGAAAGACTTCAAGCTGCTGCAAGAGAGTAGCAGAGGCAGCCATCGGGGAACTCAATATATATTTAAAATGAACCAGACCTGTATTTTTGACCAAACTACACTCCTTGAAGGATGTGCCCCCGATGAAGGAACGGCTCCAAGGCAACGGTATGCAGTTTGCTGGAAGGAAAGGGGAAAGCTTCAAGCCTGACATAAGCCAGGGCTCGGATTCCTCTATCGTAGAGAGGCTGCACCGCAGATAAGGCTGCGTCAACTTTTCCATTTGAGCACTCTCCCCTCTAAGGTTTACAGTCAGAGCGAAAATGTTTTGACCAGGTGGAAACTTAACATACAGGCTCCCAAAGCGGGGAGCTGCCCGTGTATATAAAACACTACAGTGTCACCCGCCCAGAGTTGGTTTTCCCTCCATTGGGAAAGAGAAAAATCTCATCTTCCTCCCCATGAAATTCTTCACATTCCTCTGCAGCAGATAAGCCGTACCCCTCTGTCTACAGTCGAGGGCCACACAAAGTGCCCCACAACATCAAACAACCCGAGGTACTGAAACACAAACAGGTTAAACGTTAACCTAGCTGCCGAGAGGAGTGCATGCGACCGCAGCGCACCGATCCTGCCCCAGCGCCGACAGCCCGGCTCCGGCGTCCTGCCTCCGTCACGGCTCCTGCCCAACGCCACCGGCCGTGCCCCGACCTCTTCCGCGAGCAGGAGGCGCTGGCCGTGCCGTGTTTTTGGAGAGGAAGGGAGGTTTTGGACAATAAGGATGTTTCTCACCTATAGAGTCCATCTGCCTGCGGGAAGGGGGGCAAGGAAAGCGAGGTGGAAGCCGGCACCCGGGCTCCCCATCACCGTGCCCGAAAGCGGGGTGCCCGCAGCAGGACGCCGCTCTCCCCCGGCCACGCGTGCTGCAGGCTGCTCCAGACACGTTCTCCTGGTTTTGCGCTACGGCAGAGCGAGAGGCAGCAGACCCAGCTCGCCGACCGCCAGCTCGCACCCGTTTGGCCTCTTATTTTTGCGTGTGCCCATTTCCAAGGAAGGCGCTGGAGGAAGCCGGGTCCCCCAGGCCAGGGGCTCAGGCACCCGTCCCCGCGCCTGCTCCTGCTCCGCGGGCGGGTGCAGCACCCAGCACCGTGCACCGGGGAAGTTTTGGGGCCTGTTGACGTGCGTGGGGGATGGGGAGGTATTTCGGTACCAGTGAGCAGCACAGCCCTCCCCCCAGCATGCTTCACTGCAGTTATCCCTGAAGACAGAAAAATTTGTGCTTGTTTTTCTGTTGCTGCTGAGCAGCTACGAAATGCCTCCCGCCACGGAGAGCCTGAATAAATCCCAGCTCCTGAAGCAGCATCCGAAATCAGCTTCTCTCCAATCTCCAGCACAATTTCAAACCTTTAATTTACTGAGGGTCGAGTGAAAGCAACGTTTGTGTTTGTTTACCGGCCACAGAGGAGCTCTGAGCACTCGTGGTTTATCACATTTATCCAACAGATATATTCTGGGGAGCTTCTTGGACCAGCCGTGACTTATCACAAATTACCAGTCGCAAACTTTTCCTCCCTGTTCCCGTGAGAGCCCCGGGACCCGTCCCTGGACGGCCGAGCAACCACCCAGGCACACGGCGCTTCCAGCAGCCTTTCGGAGCGCTTGAGATGAGCCTGGGTTGCTCTGTTTCCAAGTTCAAATGGAACGGGAAAAAAAAAACAAACCAGAAAAGGAGGAAAACAGCCTGATTTTATTCTTCTTCCTCTCTTAAATCTTGGAGTGCCGGACTAAGACACGGCAGTTTTCGCCCGGGGAAGCACCCTCAGAGGCTCTGTGGAGGGGTGGAGGCCATGTGGAATCTGGAAAACTTTCCCTCGTTACCTTCGGTGAATTTAAGATTCGCTGCTGTACGTCAGTGAAGCAACTTTGTTCTTTCTGGAGGGAACGGACAGATTGCAGGAGAAAACTATATCCCAATTGCTGCCAAATTCCACAGATTTAGTTATTAGTAGGCAATTAGGAAACATTATTAACACTTCCTACTACGTTAAGCTCCATTTGCACCGCATCTCTGCGCCAGCCTGGACGTTTCTGACGGAGTGGCACTCCGGCTCCAAGGCGCACGTGGCATCACGTACCGAAAACTGTGTCTTCCTGCTCCCTGCCTCCCGGGCCCCTTTCTCCGCAGATGTATTTAATGCAGTTGTCTTACAAAATAAAATTGCAAGTAAAAATATAGAGATTAAAAATGAGGGGGGGGAGGTAAATAAAAGCATGGCTGCACAAAGGAAAAACAATTTTGCTCTTGTTTTTTAAATCACAATCAACATCTGAGCTATTCAGGAAACTGGTGCACTGCCCTCCAACCAACTTCAATTAGGGAATTCAAAAGCAGTCAGACAAAAGAATGCCTGGGAGTTACTGCACCGCACAGAGATATTTTTAGCAAGAGCTGGGAGGCTGTTTGTGGGACACTGCTCGGCTTCTATTGCATTTCAGCTTTTGTATTTACATTCGCAGGACAGTGAGATTCACTAAGGCAGAGGGAAAAAAAGAGGAGAAGCAACATAAACCACGCAAATCATTTTGCTTTCTGATACTCTTGGAAGGTATTTCAGCAAAAGCTGATGGAGACCAGAGTGAAACAGAACAAGATTTGCCTCCATCTGCTTTGAAAATCATCTTTCAGCAGAAATCTCAAGTCACTCCTTTTAAAAGGCTGATGTAAACTAGCAAATGCAGCCCCTGGAAAGGTGCGTACGCCCCACGCGCCCCGGCAGAGCGGCCGTGCGGAACGCAAGGCTGCCTTCGCCCACAGCAAAGCTGCAGCCGAATCCGCCCGGTGACCTCTCCCCACCCCTGGTCACCAGATGGATCCACAAACAGCGCGTCGGGAACGCCAACGCCGGGACGGGCTATCGGCGTTGTCGCACGAAGACACCCATCCCAAACCCACAGCCATAAACGCCGTTCAGATCTTCAGTCCGGAGTGCAGAAGTGCACGACTGAGCCCCAACGAGCCGCTTCTGTTTTTCAGAAGCCATTTCCTAAAAATGACAAGCTGCAGCCGCCCTCCCCTCGGCGGGCTCGCCAGCGCCGCCGGGAAGGTGCCTGCAGAGAGCCGGGAGGTGAAGCCCGAAGGCCTGACCCCGGCGTGAGCGCGGCGGCGGCGGCGTAGGGCCGGTTTTGGGGAGGCGACGGGCGCCCCGCCGCCTGCGCTATCGGCACCGCTCCTCCAGCGCAGCCCCCTCTTCCGCTCCCTCCCACCACTGCGGCAGCGCAGATGGCAGCAGTGTGACCTCGCTGTTCCTGCCTCCTTGTTTTGATCCTGCAGTCTTGATTGTTCAGGCTAATCCCACACTCCCAGCCTTGGCTGCCAGCCAGGACTGTTATTAATGGCACAAAAGCTTCTCATTCCAGCTACTTCTACATCCGCTAATGCTGTTGTTCCCTTCTCTCGCTCCCCCTCTCACCACATTACAAACTGGAGCTGGAATATATTTTACCGGGGGGAAAAAAAAGAAACCTCTCTGATCACCCTTGCACGCCGAAGGCTCCACCAGAACCATAGAGGAAAGGCTCATCAGCTCCAGCAATAATTACCGATGCCAAAGCAGTAAGACCACCCCGCTCATCCAGCGATCGGCTCCAACGCGATAAACAGCACACGGATGTGGGGAGTTTCCAGCAATCCCTTAAGGAAACCCAGGATCCCAGGCAGAAGGATGCACAGCTGCCCGCAGGGCCCGAGGGAAGGGCTCTGCTGCCCAGGGCAGGAGAACACCAGTGCTGGCCGGAGGGCCGAGAACCCGAGGCCGGGCAGCACGGCGGCCGCCGGGGCACGGCACCGCCGGCACGGCACCCGTCTGCTCTTCAGGTGGCACCGGGGCCTCGGCCGCCTCGCTTGGGAAACGTCTGCTCTCCTGCCCCTGCTCTGTGCAACAAATACGAGATTCAAATAACTGTAAAGCTCTCCTTAAAAGCACACACTGAAAGAAGGCTTCAAACTATCTGCAATTTAGCCCCTCACGTGTCAGTCTTTTATGGCAGGTCTTCTCTCGCTCTGCAAGGAACCCAAAGTCCCCCGTGCAGGGCCTAAGAGCCGTATTCAGGTACGTGCCCTTTGCCCGGCGAAGGCTTTGCCCACCACAGCGACTGCTCAGCCGCACCTCACCCTCCCTCTGCTTTAAAACACCCTCCCCAGTCCGAGCTTTGCAGGGCTGAAGCCCGCTGGCAGGGATGGATGGTTGGCCCCACCGACCTGGGGGCTGCCGGCACGATACCGGGGTGCAGGTCCCGTGTCAGCTCGACCTGCTCGGACCCAGGGCTGGTTTGGGAGGGGAAGGGACGAGGATCTTCATCAGGACCTTCTGATCTACCAGAGACCAGCCAGCCATGCCCACCACACACAAACCGCTCGGTGGGTGCTGGGACACAGCTCGCAGCGGCTGCGGCTGCAACTGCTCGCCCGTGAGTCAGCCGAGCAGAGCAGCTCCTCAGCGCCACGCTCGCCACGCCGAGGGCCACCAAGCTGAAGGTTAACGAGGTTTAGAGTTGCTTTAAACTGCAAACCCAGCAAGAGGTACGTGTCCCTGGGACCCTCCGGTGGGAGCAACCGCATCTTCCCGTGCTGCAGATGCGTCGCGGGTGCTGGGAAGGTGCCGCGCGGGGAGCACCACGTTGGTGCGGTGATGAAGAAACCTGCCCGGTTTTCAGCCCAAGCTGTCGTCCTGGTGAGGTGATTCTGCCCTCGCTACTGGTCGAAATGCAGGAAAGGAGAAAAGCAGCTGCGGGAACATTTCTTCTGATTAGGAAGGTCAGTACATTTTTTAATAAAGGGCTCTTTAAAGATAATCTCATTTCAGTATTTACACATGTTAAAGAGGTTACAGAGATCAAGACGTAACGAAGTCAAGAAGGAGTGGACAATAAAAGCGTGGCTGGGATATTACAGTGAGTGGTATCTCTAGCCTGTTGGTTTGGACCACAGGAGGGCTAACGCAGCAGGGCACAGGCCCCGCGTAGGAGGAGGGTCAGGCACCGGGGATAACTGGCTGTTGCTCACTCATGAAAAATCAGGAGATTTCTGAATGCAACCACTATCTCTCCAGCTTCTCTTTTTCCTTAAATACAGCACGTCACCCTGCCCCGCCGGCGAGCCGCTGGCACCTGCCCGCTCCTCCCGGCACAGCGCTGGCACGCTCGGTCGGGCGGGCTTGTGCGAGCGCTCGCGCTCTCCCCGCGAGCGAACGCACGCCGCCTCCCACCCCATCCGACACAAACATCTCCAAACGCCGCAGCAGCTTGTACGATAGGCAGAGCCCTTGTTTACCAGCACGCAGGCCTAATTTAAACTCCTGAAGTCATCTCCAGCCTTTCGCTATAGCAACCCCAGCGAATCTTCCCACTCTAATATGTGCAGAGCAGCTTTGCATCAGAGCTTTACATCGGCTGAGGTTAAACCTGACATAAGTAAAAACTTAAATCAGCAGCTCCCGGTGTCAGCAGTGGAGTTTCACAAAAACTCTGCTCTGAAGGCAGAGCTCCGGCGTGGCTCTTCACGTGCCACGGGATTAATCCCGAGGAATTAAAAATTCTGAAATGCTCAACTCCCACTCCTCCGGGTATTTGAGGAAACCTGCTCTCATTCTCCTCTGCTCTACGTGCGCTGGGTTTCCGTAACGTGCACAATATGCCGTTTGCTTTAGGACGATTCAGTGCAATGGTCTGGGGACAGGGGATAAATGCCAGCTCTGGGTACAGCGAACGAGGTCACCGGGGAGAGAAAGTTTATGTCAAGTTTGGAATTATTTCTCTACTGCGCTAGAGAAAATTTTGGTGCCTGTTCAAAGCTACCGTGCTTCGTTGCAGAGGGTGCAAGAGACTAAATATAATCTTTATTTAAAACTACTTAATAGTTGTAAGATCAAGCAGGACAAAAGGAAAAATACATTCCGAGAGAAACGTTACTTCTAGAGCTCCAACGGCACTTGAAGTCCCCATCAAATAATTTTTAACTGAGGTTGCCCAGAACCAGGAGCAAGCAGGGAAACCTCACGGGTTACCAGATCACAGCAGGGCACAGCGAAGGTATCCGGAACGGCAGGTATTTAGCACAGCTGCATCAACAGTAGGTGAGCTGGAGTGCCCTCGTGAAGCAACTGGTTTTTAAGAAGTAATTAGTGGAGCAGGCAAAACAGTCACAGGCATGAGGGAGAGAAATGAAAACAGAACAGCAAAAAGAGGAAAATTTTTCAAATTAATAAAATTAATTGTTTTCAAAGCCAAAAGGACTTGCTGCAGTCATCTCAGCAAACTGCCCAACAGGCGACAGAACTTCCCTGAGTTAATTCTTGCATTTTCTACAGATATGGACCAACCGCAGCAGATATTTTAAAACCAAGACAGTATTTAAAGGAAAGCATAATAACCTAACATTTAAGGGACATGAGGTCTGCTACAGCCACAAGCTAAGCTGTTCTCACACTAGCAACCTTCCTAATAAATCTGGTGCTTCATTTTTCAGTTGAACTTCTTTAGCTTCAACTTCCAGTGGGCAGGGACTTTTTCTCTGTTTTTAAAAAACATCCCAGAACAAAGCGAGCAGGATGGGTGTCAGGCAAGGTCGGCCCAAAGCCTGGGGGCAGCAGATGTTTAGAAGGCGAATATACTCCCCAGCACCCTGCCCAGGCTCTGGCAGTCAATAACGGACGGGCTTCCAACCCATCAGATGCTCTCAACTTTCTCCTTGCTAAGCTAAATAGCTTGTGTTTCCAACCCCTAACGCATGAAATGAGTCTTCTGAGTCCCATTCAACCAACCAGTCTCCTCTTTTCTAAGTGAATACTATGTTAATCTCATTAGTTATGCTATTGCAAAGCCAGTCTGTGAGTTGGTCCCACCTACTACCCAAATAATCCTCTGCAGCTCCATAACACAGGGCGCACTCTAACCCCAGGGACACTAGGGAGCAAGAAATATTACTGGTTTTAGGATAAACCTGACCTTATGGTGCCAGGCCAACGAAAACAGCCGTGGCCCAGGGACCCAGAGCATCCCTTCTATCATATCGCAACGCTGCTGAGCACCGTTTCCAGGTGAGCAGTGCCTGTCGCTGGCCTTACCCAGCCCTTGGCACCGGTGGCTCGTCCTCCCCGGCTCCAGCACACCCGCACCTCACCTACACCTACTTGCCAACACCCACCACAGCCTCAGCCACCTCCAGCCCCACACCAGTCTCCTCCGCACAGCAAGTAAGAGCTGATGGCCGCTTCTGCTGAGCTCCCCTGTTCCTGTAAAATTATAGGACTCAAATAACAAAATACTGAGGGTCTTGAGTGTGCTTGGACGTCATTTGGAAACTGCTACCTTGACGCTTCCTTGTAACATCACCAAGTATTTAGGACATCTTTTAGTGAGAACCCAAACCAGAAATCCCAACAGTCTTTAGTTCAGCCCCAGCTTAAGTTCAGCTACCACCGAGAACAACAGAAACACGTTCTGTGACCCCAAACGAGTTCACATGGGAAAACACCGTGTTTAAAATACAAAGAGTCACATGATGGCAACACACCTACACAAAACGCTCAGGCCTGCACCTGAGGAAAGAATTTAATCACCAGTTTCTGCTTCCCCACGGGAGCCAAGGCACCACCTGTGTCCAAAGCGCTGGGTCGCCTCTTCTCCAATGCTCTAGACCTGGCACGTGAGGCTCTGGAGAGGAAGAGAAGCTGTGGCAGCTGCCCTGAAGGACGACAGGGACATTACTGCACCAGGGACACGGGGACAAGGCGGGTGAGGATGGGGAAGGTGGCAAAGCCCTGTCCGAGGGCAGGAGCACCCACGTCTGCACACACACAGCCTCTTCAGAAGAGGGGCAGCGGCATCGGGGAGGTCCACAAGAGCCAGGAGGGATGCCCCGATGGGGCCATGCTTCCAGCGACGAGTTTTCTGGCAGGTGCCAGGAGCCCCACGGTGAAGGTCTCCCCCCAGAAGGGGCAGCCGGGGTCCCCCAGGAGGAAGAACCTTCGCTGATGTCCCCGGCGGGTCCTTGGGCAGGGCACGGGTGTGCAAGCAGAAACCAGGGCAAGTACTGCCCGCGCCTGCAGACAGCGCGGCGAGAGGGGAAGGAGGGCCGTTCATTGACCATTCTTGGTCTGGTTTTTAAAAAATCATCCTTATCCAGATCACTGACATTAATTCTTGTGAGCTTATTTGGTAGTTTAGAGCTGACAAAACAGACCGGGCGAGAACAAGCGAGATTCCTGCTTCCCGATACGTACAATCAAAAGGCACAAACACAGCAGAGGGAGAATCCGCACGCTGCCCTTCACAACGGCAGCAGCACGGGCCAGATGGGTCTTTAAATGGGATTAAGAGGAAGACGGCTCTACTACATCCAGCCCTTTCCTCCAGGGCTGGAAACTCGCCCTCCTTACAGCCAAGTCTCCACCACGGGGAACCAGCCTTTTGCCTTTTCTTTTTTTTTTTACCCTCTTTGTTCTTCCAGGCCACTTCCTCCCTCGTGTTTACCTTACAGACCTGCCATCCCCTCTGGCTCACAATTCCTCCTTCTTTGGAAAGTCTTTTGAGATGCACATTATACAAGACACACAAAAATAAATTGTTTTTAATCCTCCAGATTCTAGTGCTCCCAAACAAGGATCTTAAAGAGCTTTACAAACAATGGATTAAGCCTTAAGACTCCCTGTGAGGTAAGAAAGTGCCTCTCGCAGAGGCAGAGGAAGGTGAGCGAGGCTGAAGGCTGTACAATGTGACTTTATCATCGCTGTTCTATACACACAAACATAACTGAGTCTCTCATCAGCCTAGCAACACCTCTGCCGTTTCGCTCCGGACTCCGAAGCACCTTCAAATCCGCCGTACATCTTTCAAATGCCAAACGCTTTCTTTCCCACCTTTAAGAATCAGGAGTGCAATCAAAGCGCTCGGCCCAAGACAAACCATCCCAGGGACGGCAGTGCCGCTGGGTCCTGAGGCTGCGGGCGCAAGGCTTCTCTTGGGGTACTACGAAGACTTCATGGCAAGCAGCTCTCTCTAGCTGGCGATAGCAGGCGCACAGGGAGCTTTCTCGGCGTGTATTTCGAGCAGCTCACCGGGTGCGATCCTGCGGAGAAAGGCACCTTCTTGGTTTGCTCCTCAGTGTTAAGATGACTTTGGGTCACATGCTCCCTAGCCTCAGACTGCAACCTATATTAACATGATGTCACGTATTCTTTGTGCATCCTGGTCTGTAAAGCCCTTATATTTCTTCCCAAATATACTTTGCATACATCTTGTAAACAAGCTTTACATCCTTTTGATCAGCGCTCTGCACGGAGCCGGGGAGGGGGAGGGAGGCTTCCTGTTCCACTCTTGCAGTCGCTCTCAGCAACGTGCTGCGCTCAGCTCTTGCCGCCCCGTGAGCAATGATGAAATGTTCTATTTTGGTGGCTTTTTCTTCATGTATTTGTAGCAAGTGGGCTGCGCTCTAGTCCAGCATTGCTGTTGATACGATTTTTTTTTTTTTTAATTCCTTTTAAAGTGGCGGATTAATTCGTTGCAGCATCTCCTTTTTATGCCACGAAGGCCAACTAAGAACCCTCTTCTCTAGCCAAACATTTTCACCCTACCTCGCTTCTCAGTTTCCTTGCCACTTGCCTGAAAGCAGACATTTTTGCAAAGAACTTATTTACAGAAAAAACAGCCTCCTGTATGCAGTAAAGCACACCACCGCCTTTTCTTGCTATTGCTTATCTGCTGAAGATAAATCCGGTTTCTGCTTGCCCACAGGCAATCAGCCAAATGCTCACCAGCTGATACCTCCCTGTACCTCGTGGCGACTTCACATGCACGAAACCCTCACTTCTCTTACGACCGACCGCCTCCGAGAGGTACAGCCATACCATGCCGCCAACGTGGGCGCCGATACAAAAATACTCCGTCCTGGTTCCAGAGACACGACACCAGCTGAAGCTGCAGAGGGTTGGCATCGTCCTCCCTTTGGAAAGAGCAAACACCCACAGACTCCAGCGGCCGCTGGAAGCCTAAGTGCTGTGTAAATGGTTAAAGGCAATCGCCTCTGCTCTCTTGTGACTCCAGCTCACCACTTCCATCTCCTCCCTTTGCCAGCTCATACGAGGAGCTTATAAAATCAGCACGCTGTAGGCAGCCTAGCTGCAACACAGGAATGTTATGTAGTCGGTTACTAATACGATGTTTTGCATACTGTGTTTCAAACACTACATGCTTCTACATGTCCAATGTCAACAAGGGGAAAATATTGTCAGACCAAAAAGAAGTCTTCCTAATATGAGTTATTAGCTATACAGCAGGCTACCAGGTGCACTGCGAAGACCCCGCAGGGATATTCCTACATTCATTTCAACCCCGTCCTTTTGAGCACAATCTCAGTTCCTTTTCTCATTATCTTCCTCTAGCTGAGATCAGTGTGCTGCTCAGCTCTGCCCATCGCAGGCCAGCACTGGCTTCCTACACGCTCTGCAACCGGGACAGGTATCGCTCAGACAGAAATGCCTTACGCTTGTCCACGAGACGAGCAGCAAGAAGCTGGCAGATTTAGGATACTAAACACTGAGGAAAAATAAAGGCAGCATAGATTCTTCTGGGCTAAACCACTTCCAAATTCAAGGGAAAGCCATTTTTTCCAACAAACAGAACATATTACATGAAACTGTGGGTGTGCTACTCTTACAGATGCTCTATGTGAACCAAAATTTGCTGCAATTATTGCAGAAACATTCCACAATCTCCCAAAATAAGCATCTTTGTGTATCTTTGCCTGGTTAAATTATGAAAAAAACCTGCATAGTGGAGCACAGTTTCCATTTCCTCGCACACTCCTACCAGGGCTGTGCTTGCAAGTAAATGCACCGACCTTTTCTCAAAGAAATCAGTGTTTGCTGTTCCTTATAAATTTGCAGAATTTTGGCTCGTTTCCATTTCACCCACTTTTGAATACGACGCTCCCCACCCCCACACAACTGTTCCTTTCCGAGGGATGACAGGCTATCCAAAAAAATACCAGGAACACTCGAGCTCCTCGCTCCCTCCCGAGACGGCATCGCTCCGGCGGCAGACAAAGGAGCACTGGCAGCTTCAGACCAACCTGTTGCGGGGAGCACCTCACCTCAGTTCAGCGCACCAACCTCTCCCGGTCTCTGACAGTGACGTTCTTCCAGCGCTCCCCTCACCCCAGATTTTCTATACAATCATTTGTGGCACATTTTAATTCTTTATTATTTTCCTAATAAAATCGGACCTCAAATCCCTTACGAAAGGCACCGCGGTTACTAGAAGGATGGCCCCACAACCTTTCTCTGTTGTTCCGTCACTGCTGATGTGGTACACAAAGAATGAGATTTTTCAATTTGTTTTGTCCATGAGCCAAAAATTCCTTTTAATGGACTGAATATGGTGCCTGTGCTAGTCTCTCACCGCTCCAGCTCAACTCTCGCTTACAACAGTCACTGCCTACAACGCGGAGTTGGCCTCCTTTTGCAGGAAAATAAGGCCAAACCAGCTTGAAAGCATGTTTGGAATCTGGAGATTAATTCCATGTAAACTAATGCATTCAAACCTCTTTGTACGGCTTCAGAAAGGGCTGTCTGATCCCGGCGAGAAGTAGGGCAGCGCATACCCATGCCATAACGATGGGGAGGCAGGCAGAGCCGCCTCCATTTTGAAACTCTTTACTTAAGCTCGCAACCATTAATAAAGAAGCGCCCTGCCCCGGCGAGCCGGCCACGCCGCCGCTCAGCCGCCCGCCCGCCCCAGGGACCGCCGCGCCGGTGCCCACCGCTGGCGGGCAGCGAGGACGGGGACGGGGAGCCTGCTGAAAAGGCCTGCGGGGAAACAAAGGGGTGCCGGAGCCGGCGGGAGGGCAGGGCGGCGGGTCAGGAGGCGGGAGGGCTCCCACGGGAGCCCCTGCCCGGGACCCCGAGCTTTTGTTCAGCAGAAAATGCCGGGAGCAACAAAGCCCCAGGCTGCGACGCCGCTGCTCCTGGGGGCGAGCCCACCGCCGGCAGCGGGGCCCCGTCCCCCACCGCGCGCTGCCCGCTCCCCGCTTCTCTCTCTCTCTCTCTGGGAGATAAATTATTCAGAATGAAACCATTTTAAACTCTGTTGGGATGCTGAGCAAAGCTAAGATGGGTGGTGCTGCAGAGGAAGCTGTCAGGGACACGACCAGAAACCAGGTCTTCCTCACACAGAAGGTTACAAGTGCAATTACAGCCGATCCCGCCTCGAACCCAATGCCACAAAACACTGAAATAACTGAACACAAGGCTCTAAGAGCATCCCGTCACACCCAGAGACGCATCAACTTGAGTACAAGGCCCAGGGACCTGCCACGCCAAGTCCGTTCATGGGAGGCTCCCACAAAGCCACCGCATCAGCGATGTTTGAGCACTAAATGCCCTTATTCCTGTCATTTCTTCCTGCGGGCATGGTATAAAGCAGCAGAAATAAGGACAGCTGAGCACAGTATGGTTTGCACGGTGACCTTCACGTGCCGGGGCAGCCTGGTGAGCCACACGCAGTCTCACAACCATCGCACGTCCAGATGTGCTTTACGGACGCTCCCGCAGACCCACCTCTGCAGCTGTGCTCTCCCTCGGGGACGGGAGATGAAAGCAGGGACGGCACATGGAGTCTGACCACTGCCAAATTCCTGCCGGCTGACCGGGCACGGCCAGGCTCCCAACGCTGCAGGGTGCTGCCACAGGTATGTGGGAGGAGATAGGTCCCATCAGAGAGTCGCAGGGCCGAGGCCGTGGAGGTGTCCCAAACCCAACACCCCCCTACGCTGCTGGGAGGACTGGGCCACCCTGCAAAAAGAAACGGGCAGCACAGCAGCGCTGTGGAGGACAGGAGCCCTCCCGCTGCCTTCCCGCAGCGGGACGGGTCCCCAGAGAGGTCCCCCGACCACCGGCTGGACTCGAGACCCACCACGGAGCTTCCTTCCCCACGGCCTGCACAAGCAGGACCCTCTGTCTGAAACGCAGCACGTGGCCACCTCAGACACGAGCACCGGTAAGGTACTTGACACGAGGCCCCACCGTACAGATGTATTCAGGTCAAAAAGGAGAACATCAACAAAAAGGTAGTCCAGAGAAGAAGGGGTTTTGGTTTGTTTTGTTTTTAAATGGGGAGACAAAATAATTAAATGGCCTGGAAACTATTCTACATTAAAAGTCACTACAGCACTAAAAATCTTGCTCTGACAGTTACGGGTGAAGCCCTTTAAAAGTTACCATGGTAGTTGATGCAGCTATTCGCCCACTCGTTCTTCAATAATGCTGGATTATTTTTTTAAATGCGATTCAACCACAAACAAGCAAATGTTGCTGAAGGAAAAAGCACTTTCTCACACCATAAAAAGCCCTCCATCCTTTATCTCCGCCACAAGCGCGCAGCTAAGGAGGAGACAGCAGGTAACAGGGAGCCAAGCCAAACACGCAAGGCTGAACTTCGCTCCCTCCCTCTCCAGGGAGAGAGGAAATTTAAGAAGCAGATTCAGGATTTCAGCATCCATTTCACTTTCCCTCCCCCCTCCTGAACTCTCGCTCCCTGGGCCCCAAACGGCTATTCAGATGCTATGTCAGCTGAATGCTACGTTCGCTTCCTCTCTCAAACACCAGCTCAGCAAGCCTCGCAACACGCTAGATGTCAGACGAGAAAGCCAGGTATTTTTGGAATACATCTTCCCTCCTTTTAATTAAGCGCCCAGGTAGAGAGCAGCTCTCACAGAAGCATTTGCTCTGCAAAGCCGCATCCAGCGAGGCTGAGAGAGGCAAGTCGGAGCAAGATGAGACCCAAACAAAGGAAAGCAAACACGGGCTGTAAGGGAGGAGCAGGATACAACGGCATTGACCTGCCCAGCTATTATTTTTGCAATCAAACCGAGGTCTAGAAACTCCTACGGCCAACGGGAAGGCTTCGCCCGCCTGAGAACGCCTCGCAGCAACCTCCCCAGCAGCACAGCCCTCGGCCCGTGCGCAGATGGAACGTGAAAACCTCTCAGACCCCAGCTCAGTGCCAGTCCCCACGGATAACTGGTGGAGTCGCCTCCCCATCTGCCAGAGAAACCCCCCTCCTTCCCCGGGGACCTCCCTGCACCCCCGGCCCCGCGGGCACCCCAGGAAGAGGGGCTGCCGTAGATCAGCCCCCACGAACACGCAGCTCCGAGCGGGGTGAGGCAGATGGGGAGAGGGAATAAGCAGCTTCCACCACTAAGCCGGGGAAGGCAAGACCGAGCCTGCGTGCCGCGCAGCCGGGGGCACGCAGTGCCGGGGCGCAGCCGGCCGGGGGCCACGCCGGGGGCCACCCTTCTCGCCTGGTGCTAGCCTAAGCAACGCGTACTGCTGGCTCTACAAAAATAATACTCCTCATTCTTAATCCAGTATAAATTATTTGTTACAATAAATACTTGCACTGAAAGCCTTGAGGCTTTACTAACAAAGCTGGGTTTGGCATGCAGGCTGCCAGGTTTTGTGAACTGGTTTAATCAGCTGGAGAAGCTGTTAGCGTGCTTAGGGAGCACGTCCAGGCTTCGCAAGACACGATTTAAGAGAAAAGAGCCGCTGTCGGCGGCAGCTCTTCTTTCTCATAGTCCCCTCAACTCCAACTCTCACCAACCCGAAACAACTCAAACTGGGAAACGTTTTGCCACGGTATGAACTGGGAGAAAACAATCGTCACCGTGGCCTTCGAACGGGTCCATCCACTTCGAGATTCATGTATTTGGCGAGGGGCAGTTTCCGTGCCGAAGCGTGTTTCCAGCCAGCGCCCCGGCGAGCAGCAAGCCAACAACTTTCAAGATGAATTAAGGCCACCGCTTCCGTGGAGTTACGCTGGTGGAAGGCGGCTTTGTTAAACCGAAATGAAAGCTAAAAACGTGCTACGTTCACCCCATTGTTCCTTCGCCTTTTCTAATAGCTGTTTTCTCTCCTCCATCACTCTCAGGCTTCGCAGGCTCAGCTGTGACTCTTTGTGCCTCCCTTTCGCTGCCTTCTGCTTCTGTTTGTCCTTTTGATCTCCACTTCTCAGCTTGTGTTTTCTGCTGCGTCCCCATCCCCCATGCCTGATTTCCACTTTTATTAGGGTGCGAGGCAGAACAGCTCAAAGGATGAACAATGCGTTTTAGCTGAAAAGGCTCTGAAGCTGAATTGTGTTGTTTACTGATAGATTCCCCAATCTCCTACTGAAATAATAGTATTTTACCTCCACCAAAGCGCTTGCTGTTTATTTTCAGTTGAAAGCAATTATAAAAAGCTGATGTAACGTTAAATGCATAAGAACGGGATCAGAGCACAGGAGTATGATCAATTTAAAAAAAAAATCAAAACCAACAAAAAAAACCAGACAACCGCACCTCCCAACAGCCCAGTTTCTAAGAGAAATTATTTCAGAGTCCAATTGTAAAGCTTTGTGCAGCTGCAAGGACAGGTTAAAGCTCAACCAGCTCATAAAAGCCCCTGTGAGCCAGCACATTGGTTGGTGTTTTCTATACAAGCGTGCTCTCCTTCAACGCTGGACAGGAACGTGTACCAAATACCTTCTTTCCCATCTGAGTCCTTGAACTCCAAAGCAGTACGTCAATTAACGCATGCTCTTTCAAGTTTAAATATTGAAACTCTTCAAGCTGGGCAACTTACAGCGAGGGACGAAGTACAACCCCACAGCCCCGGCGCCCATCGCCACCTGCCCCGCAGGCCAGGCACCGCTCGCGCCCAGCCCCAAAGCCAGACCTCCGTTACAAGACTCCCCGGTAGCAGCATCTCCCAGAGACGATCCCCGGGCTGGGTAATACTATCTATAAATTAAGCGGCAGGACGGGAAATAAAAAGGAAAATACTATGAGCTGTGGAGATAAGATTTTAGTTCTTCCGTCTGCTCAGCGCAACTTTTCGTTACCAGCCGGAATGACACCCCACGGCGGCAGCACGAGCGCGGCTCAGACGGGTCCTGGGAGCGCCCCGAGCCCCGGCTCTGCCTCTCGCCGGGTGCCTGCTGCCACGGGCAGGAGGTGGCAGGGCTGAGAGCCCGGCACTCGCCTGGGGCAAAGCGCCCATCCGGGCTGCAGATGGAAGATGCAAAACACACCAAAAACGTCGCTGATTCACGAACTGTGTTAGTCAGCAGCAGCCGCCTCCGCCAGGCGGGATGCCCAACGCTACCTGGGCAGGATAACACGTTGAACCAGCGGAAAGGAAAAGGCCAGGACAAGCCTGTAAGGTCTGCATCTCAAAAACATCGTAGTCATCGCACCTGAGCAGCGATAAAAAGACTCATCTCCAGGAGAAGAGCAGCACCTTAGGGCCCACGAGGAACCCAGCGACTACAAACAGGCAGCCAGAAGAGCTGGGCACCTGCCCCCTGCCAACCCCCCGGTGCAAGAACAGACTTTTGCGTGATTAACAGTGAATTAAAATAAATTAAACCTCAGCTCATGCAAAGTGTACAATTATTTTTTTCATCACAGACAGGTAAATTTTCAAGCTGACTGACCAAACAAAGAAAGCATAAAATAGTTGAGGCTAAATTACGCCACTCTGACTACAAGCTGTAATCTCTGTTATTCAAAATTCAAGATTTGCAGGCTAGAGAGTAGGTTTGGGAGCTGTTAATCAATGACTGAAATGAAAGATAACACTCTACATGATGCACAGAGCTTCCTTGGAGGGAAGAGAGATTAACTCTCTGTAGATCACAGCCCTCAACCATACAAGTTTATTTCCTTACCACCACTATACCTGAAATAATTTAAGGCAATACTAAACCAGTAACAGAGCACAATTTTAAGCAAAGAGCTTTTATTTTTATGGAAAAAAACCTCCTTTTTGGAATTTAAAAAAAAAAAAAAATCTACCTGCAAACACTGCAACTTGAAAGACCACGGGCACTGGGCAATGACAGTGCCTAGAAGCTGCCTAGGCAGAGGCCAGCACTGCCTGGCCCAGGCTTGGCTACTGAGCCTTCACTTAGTTAAGGGGAAGGGAGAAATTCAAGCAAAAATCGTGTTATTTAAGTGCTTCAAAAAAATCTCAGAGCCTATCATGAAATAGCTCTGTACATCAGGCATTTGCCAAATCTTCTCAGTTAAGAAAAAGCAGTCTTAAAAACCTGAAAAGCTCCCGTCGACACGCCACCAGCAGACCGGCAGCTGGTTTTCATACCCCTGCTCTTGTCCCCAGGAGTTTAGAGCCGAAGACCCGGGAGTAAACCAACATTAGACTAACGACCAGTTTGGACTTTGCTCACGTAACTGCAGCATTTGCTCTAAATTCTTAAAGAAAAGGTGAAAGTAGTCCCGTCCCTCCTCCAACACTACACATTTTGGCACACATGAGAGCACAGACCAAGGTGCAGGGACGTGGAAACCCTCCCTCAACAAACGCTACTTGACAGGTATCTGAACTCCTGGCCTCACCAGCATTCAGAAGTGCTAACTCCACCTTACGGGATCACAGCAGCACTCGGTTACGGGAAGCCTTGAAGTGAAAAGCACAAAAGGATGAAATTCAAAATCTGCAGGTGTCCCGAATGGTGCGTACTTCTTGCTCCTACTTACTCCTCCTTCAGCCCATCTGCATCTCTGAAGACTCCCCAGTTAAACATTCCCTGGACAGTCTCATTTATCCTCTTCTGAGTAAATACTTTAAACAGTTTTTTATACTAAAAATATAAGGATGACCTTTTAACAAGCAGATTTCAGAAGCAATAGGCGAGCATTCCGGAATTAAAGCACATGAACACGCACCGTGCATATAAGTTAAAAATGTGAAATTTCCAGCAGAGCAGTAATTACATAAGGTATGTTGCTAATTGTTTTGAATTCCCCAAAAAAGAAAATTACACACTTCACACCGAGTAATTTGAAACAAAACTGTTGATAACTTGAAAATATTTCTCCAGTTACCACAACAAAAATGCTTCAGTGTATCTTCTACTTTAAACAGAAGTGAGGAAAATTCCCAGATTACAGCAGTGAGTTTGCTGCCAGGTTTCAAGGCCCGCCGGCAGCCCCCTTCGAAAGCTCGTGCTGGCCCAAAACACACGGAGCTGCGTTCGGGTGCCCGGGATGGTTTTGTTGCCCTCCTCCTTACGCACGTGCAAACCTCCTCAGCCTTAATTTTGGAAACAGGGTAGGTTTGTATCACCCTCTGCCTTCCAGAAACAGTTTCAATATAGAAGCAATGTCAATACTACTTCAGTTGCAAAAACTCACACATCTACTAAGCTAATTCATAGTTTCTGAAACTAAAAATTTCATCAACTCAAACTCCACACAGTAAGACGCAAAAAGAGCTAAGGCCGTCGGATGAAGTCCACCCAAGGCACCGACGCGTCGCACGGCCCTGGATCAGGGCCCCCCCCCTCCCTCCGCTGGGAGGGCGGATGCCTCCGGAGGTGCCGTGCTGAGGAGGTCTGGGGACAACGCGAGGAGCAGCTCGCCTGGGCTCACCAGGTCCTGAAGCTCCATTTGAGATGTTTCTCATGAGAAGGATTAGGAATTAGGGGCTGCAAATGGAAGAAACATCTGCTGGGGAGCAGGCAGCCATCCGGGCTCACCAGTGGCACGGGCAGAGAAATCCTCTGCAGACTTTCAGTGGTGTGCAGAGCAAGCTCCCATCAGTGAGCTAGCGCTGATCGCAGACGACATCAAAGCAGAAAACATCCACAGCATTTTTTTTGTGTAAATTATTCTTCCTGGCACACGTGAGACACCGGCTGAATCCCTGATCAGACGGCAAAAGCAGTTAGTCTGGGCTTGGGGCAGGGGAGCAGGGGCCGCAGCCCCGGCCGGGAACGGAGCTCAGTCCACGGGGCCGTGCTACACCACAAGCGCTCCCGCTGAGCCTGCCTTATTTAACAGTTTTGCAACATCCTTTGGAGCCCCAGTATCTTCATTTTTTAGGAAAGGATGTAAAACATTCAGTGTCCACTACCAGTCATGCAGGTGAGCAGATGCAAGCACACCACTAAATTTTCAAGGCAATTTTGCAAGGCTGCTTCGTTTTCTTTCTGTGTCTACAAAGAGAGCATTCCTGCCTTCATTAGGCATCTCCCTGTTTTCAGTAGCTTAAACGCTGAAAAAAGCAAGACTAAAAAAAGAAATCACGACACTGGAAACAGCCGTCTTCATAAAAACTGTTTTTAAACACCTACTCAGTCAAAACTGCGCAATAGGGGAGCAAGGCACGGTTTGCACACTCATTCGGCTGTTCACCTTTTCCCTAAACGCCCAAAAACCTCCAAACAAAACCTCCAGCTGCAGGGTACGGCCTTCACGGAGACGCCTTTGGCTCAACTCAAAGATTGTTTCCCATTTTATTAAGACGGGGCTACCAAGCAGCAGCAGCAGCAGCAATTCTTTCATTAAACGGTGGTTTGCAGGAAGCCACCAGCACAAAGGCATTTCCCAAACCCCCCGGCTGCAGCCGGCAGGGCTGTCACGGCACGGCTGTCACGACGGCGCGGTGCTGGAGGAAGGAGGGGAGAGGACGGCGCTGGAGCCGTAACGCACCATGTGTCCTCCAGCAGACCCTGTCTGGAGGGAGGGCGGGCGTGCGGAGCCGCGCGGGGAAGCCAGATGCGAGGCCTGGCACTGACGCCAGCAGCCGAGCTATTTTTACTAACCAATGGGTTGCGGTGCCGGAGCAGGAGCCGCTTCTCCTCCCCAAGCCCGGCTCACCGCGCTCAGCCGGGCGAGAGGGATCCGGGCGGCTCCTGGGGCCGCGGTGGGAGCCCGCTGCTGCCGGGCCAGGAGGGAATTCCGGTGTCGTTCGCAGGGTCCGGGATTTTTCTGCCCACAGGGACAAGCACCAACTCCAAAAGTGATTTTTTCTTTCTTTTTTTTTTTTTTTTTTTTTTTTTTTTTTTTTGCAGGGAGGCTTCCCCATAAGAATCCACAGAAAAATCCATTAAATGGCTTAGCACACAGAAGCCTAAATAGGTGATCACTCCTCCTAGCCACAATGACAGCTACCTGCACCCCAAGGTCAGCTCCCTCCTCCCTGGACAAGTCAAGAGCACGCACCAAATCCTCTTCGAAAAAAATGTCAAGACAATAAAAGTTTAACTCAAATAAACATATTCAAATTATTCAGTGCATGTCACTGGTTTTCACTGGGCTTTCAAACGCTTTGCAGTTTCTTGAAGCTGAATGCCAGGAATACCTGCTGAAATTATCACAGCAACGCCGGCCTTCCTAGTGCTCTCTCCATTTTCTCAGGCTTCCTTCCTGGCTTCCCTCCAGCATTCCCATCTCTTACAGAAGATCCTGTTTTCCTTCATCGTCTGGGTTGTCTCCTCCTCTTCCTTCTCATTGCCACCCACTCGTTTTTTCACCTTTCCCAATATTGTATTTGCTACATCCTCTCCCGCTGCAGCCCTCTCCCCCTGTGCCGCCCAGCACACCCGCCCCAGGCACCGACTCCGTGCCCAGCCCCGCGCCGCTCGCTCTGAGCCAGGGCAGGAGATGTGCTTGCCCACGCCGGCAATATCCAGGATAACACCCAGGTCAGGAGCTTTTTCCTAGCCCACACCCCGACTGCCACCGAGCCCACGGACACACGGCTTCCCCCTCGAGCACCTCAACGTTTGAGAAACTCCCCGATACACTCTCAGCAGCCGCCTGCCACAAACCACCCCTGCCTGGATGCCCAGGAAACAAAGTTTGCTGAGACGAGCAAAACAAGCAGCAAGCTGAGCCTTTTCTTCTTCCTCCTTCCCTTCCCCTAGCCTGGATCGACAAAGCCAAAACCACTGAGAGCTCCTGCCAGCCTCCTCCCACCGGTCCAGAGCAGATCCATGTCCCCCCCAACCCGACACTATCATCTCTAAACAGGTACATGCCCTTTCGTGCCAGGCACTGCATTAAGCACAATAATCCCAATTCTAAAAAGTACCAAATACGTTACTAATAAAACAGCGATGTAGTCAGCCCGAAACTTCCTTCGACTAGAAGAGGCCGCCCGTCTTCCTCGGCAGGAGCGAAAAAGCCGCCGTTTCTGTGGCCCGGCGGGTTCCTGGCTGCAGCCCCACGCTAGAAGCAGCAGGTCCCCTGAAGCTCAGCTCTGCAGAGGCCTGAGCACAGGGCAGGCTCAGGGGTTTTTTAATCACCAGACCATGTCGACAGTCATTTGACAAAGCACATTAAACTCAAGCCACCGTGGTCACCACCAGAAGCGGTTCCACACCCTCCACCGCCCCTGTGCAACAAACTGAGCCAAAAACTAACAGGTAGAAAACGACCATTCTCACCCCTTTCGGAGAGATAGGGCAGTCTTCTCTTTTTCTGGAATTCAAACTATGGCCTCTGACACAAAACTGAGCCTGGCCTATCCTGCAGCCTCCGCTAGTGCTACCTCACACTCAGGCAAGGTGCAGAGCTACTTTTACCCTGTGCAAAGAGATGATGCCCAAGACGTTGGACATCAGTGCGCTGGAACCAGCTCAGTGCCATCTCGTCACCACGCACCCGGTCCCCATGTTCACTCAATACCATAAAGGCTGAAGAGTCCCATCAGCGTCAAAGCATCTACAAGCTCCTCAGAGGGACACCGAGCATTTGACAAGCACCTGGGTTGTTTTTCACACATCCACGTCTTCACAGCGTCCCAGCACACTCCCCTGGGCTTTGAGAGGGGGGCACTGCTCCCCTCGGTACGGCCGTGGGCACAGACACGCAACTTCTGTCAAAGCTTTGTTCATCAGTTAACAACGCTCGTCCAGAGGAGATCCCAAAGCAACCTGAGCAATGTACATTTTTTGGCCTTTCTACAAGAAATCCTGAATCGTTTGTGGTCAGCCCTCTGTGCAAAATTTCACCAGGGTGCAAGTGAAAAGCAGTGCCTCACCCAGGCGTTCCTGTAAACCACCTACACCCACTTTCCTTCACCACAGATTTACAAAGACTGTTGATTCATCTTCGTACTTGGGTGGAATCTGCTGACCGATGTTTTGACTAAAGCCTCAAGCACACACTAAAGACAGGCAAGAAGACATCTAGGCAGGAAAGCTGCTCTGAGACTGTAGCGCCTGAAGGACCAAAGCTGTGAAGTGCTTGGGCAGCGCGGGCAGGGGACGAGGACGAGGGCAGAAGAGAAGCGCGAGCGAGATGCAGGAAGGAGAACTGTGCAGGGGGAAGGTGCCCGGGGCGGGAGGGGGCCAGGCGCCCACCCAGCTTGAGCTGATGGAAGGTGGAAGCTTACCAAGCCAAGCAGAAAAAAAAAGCAGTGCCTATGGGAACGAATGAAAATATATCTAGAGCAGAGAGGCCTGTGTAGGGCTGGAAAGGACCCCAAGAGGACCCCTCGGTGCAAGCAGAGCACTGGCACGTGCCTACGCCAGCCTGCAGCACCCGTGTTTACAGATCCTTCCTCGGGTCGACACTTTGCTTAATACCAGTTTGACTTAAAGAGAATGGTCTGTTTCAAAGAGACACCGCTTACAAACCAAAACTAACGTGAAGGTTTGACACGGCACCGCATGTGGATCATGAGCTGCTAGAATGAGCTTCTACATACTGCAAATAAAGAGCTTTGCTTACATTTCAAAGTATTTACATTTAAACTAGACAGAGCTGTGAGGCGACTCAGAGGTTTCCTTAAAAATCCTGTAAACTGAGGCCATCCCTGACTTCCTTTTGTACAGCTTTTGGTGCTCAACCCGAAGCCTATGGTATCTTACACTAAACTTCTTGCTCCACAGATCCCTTCTTTCAGTATTTTCGATGTGCATGGCCCTGCTGTTTATTGCCGGGGTTTGTCATTTACAAGACACAAGAGCAAAGCGCTCCATCAGCCAGCGCGGGGCATCTGACACCCGTCCTCTGCACGAAGGCCTCCTTCGCGTGGCTGGAGCCGTAGCGAGAGCCGTGCTGCAGCTGCCAGCCGTGATAAGGCACCTCCAGACCAAGCGGTGGTTGCCCTCACCGTCATTTAAGCTAGATGGTTTTTGCACTCTGCCTGCACACACTTTGGGTTTGTTTGGGCGCAGACAAGTTTTCTACAGCTTTCAAGGAACATGCGGTCTGAGTCAGGAGCCGTCGCGCCGTGGCACGCGGGCAGATGTGGAAGGGCACGAGCAGGAGCAGGGCAGATGTTCCCTGAATGGCAGCATCTCCCGGCTCCCACTGGCTGAAGACAACAGGAGCCCCTGCCTGGCACAGAAGCAAGATACCATCGATGAGCTGTCAAGCACCGTGTTTCCTCTTCAAAAGGCACTACCCAATGACACATTTTAACCTCTAGCATTTTTCAAAAACCACCAACCCTACACTCACAGCGGTGACAGACATCTGCACGACCTCAACACCATTACCTTTCAGTGGGGACCACTACTCAAGGCTTTTGCTCAACTCTCTTCATATACCGGTCAATGAAAAACCAACTGGACGTTCAGGACACTGCCCTGGAGACAGCACTGCCTGCTGTCACCCACACTGCTTCTCCCCATGTGCCCAGCACAGCTGTTAGTTCAACAGAGGAATTAATTTAGTAGGTAACTTACCTGGCTGAATACTTACGTGGCCAAAACGTTGGGTTTTAACCAAACAGTTTGGACCTGCACTACAGCCAACACCGTCAGAGGAGCAGAGATGGCGAGAAGGAGGTGGCACTATGGGAAACAGGGGCTTCCCTGGCCTCACACAATCGTATCTGCAACAAAGGTTGTCGTTCCTCTCTACTGTTTAAACCCGCAAATGAGGGTTCATTCAGCTGGGTGCAGGACGCGCTGTTTAGACTCAATAACAGCTTTCTTGTAACACAGGCGACACATGGGAACAGGGGAAGGTACAAGACTAAGCACTTAGGCTGCATTATCTTTATTGAGTCCTTTTGGAGACCCAGGCCCAGTGAACACCGCAGCGGGGAGGCTCGCGGCGCGGAGCACAATGGCCCTCTGTGCCGAGCAGCCACCGGACCCGAAGCAGATTTTCATCTGCGGCTTCCCGCGAAGCAGCACGGAGCCTCTGAAACTACCACGCACCCCCGTACAGGCCGCCCTGTGCACAGCAGGACTTTGCTGGGTGTTTGGTTTTCAGTCGCTGGCTGGCAGCTCGGAGCACGGCGCTGGCGGCAGGTCGGCAATTGTGGATCCCTGTCCTCAGCAACAAGCTACGAAAGGGACTTCAGGGCATAGCTGTTGTCCAGAGCCCTTGTTGAAAACCCTCGTCGCCCTGCTTCCCTGTCTCCTAGGGGTGGCAAAGCCGTGTCAGACACATCACTCTCCAACTCAACTTCAGGAGCCCAACCCTGAGCTCATCAGAAAGCCGACCATGGGCAACTGCTGACAAAAACACCAGCTCACCAGGAACTGGGCAGGGGACTTTCCCTCGCTCATTTTAACAATACAAGGAGCCTTGAAGTAAACGCATATAGTAAGAGAGTAACACTTTGCTGACTACATTACCCTCACTGGTTTGGGCTCCCACCACCAGTGCCACTCTGGGCTGGAGGAGGACCAGGGTGTTGGCTCGGCATTTGGAGACTCGCTGCAGAAGCTCTTTCCCTACAACCTTGCAACCCCCCCTCGCCACCCCCTGTAACTTCTCCCTTCGCTGCCCATCCTTTGCTCCGCTGGCAGCTCGACTTCCACTTTTCCTGGGCACAGCTGCCGGCTCGGAGGCTCGTGTTCCCGAGCTCACCTCCGGCCACCACCCCGGCAGGGACGCGGGACGCGAGCGGGGAGTCCCAGCACGCCGCTGCCGCGCTTCCAGGGGCTGCCACCATAACCGTGATCATCTGCTGCGCTGATGCTGCAGTTGCCACTCATGAAATACTATAATGCAGCCTTGAAGTGACACCGCGTTGAGCGCGCTGTGAGGCCGGGAATTAACTCACTAAGTGCAACCAAGAAAATGGAAATACTTTTCTTTCACCTCTTTCCTAATGGGGCAGCCAACTGAACTCTGTTTCTTCCTTTACCCAGAAGAAGTTAGAAATGGCAAGATCTCATCTCTCATGAAAAGTCTTAAAATTTTACTGGAATTTTAACTGCTGGGTCTGCAACATTTGCAAACACGTGCGACAAGAACCGCAGATCAGTCTCTCTGCACATAATGAAGCAAGAATAAACAGCAAGCTTCACAAACCACTTGGTTAGCAGCAATATCACGATTTTCACAAATAAAACATTGTCATTGATAATGTTATAACTACCTAAAATTTGCAAGTTTCTGCTACATAAGATTAAGCTTTGATTTTATGAGCTTTTAAAAAGCTTATGAGAATGCCTGTGCTTTGCAAAGGTACAGACAATTCAGGTGAGTCTGTGTTTTACCTTCTGCATTACCTCCCCTGAACTTTAGTTCCCATGTTTATGTAAAATCCTGAACCAAATTTCTATTTAATTGTCAGAAGAAGAAGAAGTTACTGTCATATTGCTGTGTCTTCTTTAACATATACCTACTCAACATGGAAAAAATACTGGATTCTCCTGTAGTCAAACATTTTCCAGGCACACACACAACACAAAGCTATTCTTAAAAGACCAGTCACATGCAAGGTTTCATGATATTTACAGGCATAAGAGGTCCTTGTGAGAAGAACATTACGCAGAAAGTTTCCCCAGAAAAGAAACCTTGAACAAGAACCAAGTTATTTCGGCAAATGTGACCAGAAAGGTCACTCTCGGCACTAGCAGAGATTTTTATGCATCCTCCACCTTGGACCTGCTCAAGGCCCACTTTTAAGCACCATCAGAACCACCAGCCGATCTCCAGGAGGCAACACGCCAGCGGAGCCGTAGGAGCTCTCTAAAAGCTCTTTTCTTTACCCGTGTTTTCTTTACCTACATTTATACCCTTTTATATTTAACCTAGATAAGGAAAACGTGAACGACAGCCGGGCTGCTAACGCAGCTCCAGCAGGATCGCTGCTCCTGACTGTGTGAAACGACGGTCTGGAAGCAATTTGTTTTCCCATCCCACTTCACATGGGAAGCCCATGCGCCAGCGGGGCCATGGCCCAGCCGCGGCCGCCCGTCCCCTCCCTGCTGGGAGCCCGGCACACAAGAGGACATTGTCCCCCCTGAATGACAAACAGTTTTGTGACGCTGAGGCTGTAAAGCGCATCAGACAGGTGCAAGGAAGCTTACCAAATTGGTGCGTACGCGTCTCCGCGATTCGGGGACAAGTTAATTCCTAGGGAAAATATACACCAAAGGCCAACAATAGCCTGAGAGGAAGCGAGCGGGCTGGGGGAGGCGGGGGGTGCTCCACGCTCGGCCCCTTCGCCCGCGGCTCCTCTTTCCCGGCCCTCCCACCACACACGCACGGGCTCCATCTCCATCGGGACAGATCGCTTCTCCCAGCAAACCTGGGTTTCCTGAGCTGCAACACTACCCCGGCTTGAGGAAGCGTAAAACACGGGCACGCCTTCAAAACCCAAAACTCATCTCAAGAAAGAAACCCCATTGCCCAAATAAGATAACAGAATTTGAAAAGTATTTGTAGGGAGGGGAAAAATCCCTTTAAACCGAACGCAGAGATGTCTCACGCTTGCCAGCAAGTTCGCAATAAAAACGTTTGCTATTTCTGTCACTGCATCTCCAGAAGCTCAGACTCAATTTGATTCATTTTCCCTATAAGGTATTTTTAAGTATAGAAGAAAAAGCCCAACTAATTGCCAGAACGTGTCCCTGCAGACTGCACGGCAGCAGCCATGCATGCATAAACCATTACACAGCTGGCAAGCAGACAGGCGCATCAGCCAGCGACGGAGCGAGCTTCAGACAGGTTACCCCACCAGAGGCACGACGAAAACCAGGACAACCAGGTGATCGCTGGAGCCTTCACACGCACCCACTTATTCCAGTATCTTAAGGTTGGTAGTTTTGTTTTTAAACATGCACTAAGTGGATCATTCAACAGAAAGCACGCAGCCAAGACCTTGGCAAACCGCAGCTGGCATTTAATAACTGCACCGTCTTTAAAGACCCCTTTTAATCAACTTTAACTCCTCGTCACACGGTGCCAGCATGCCCCAACACACCCAAGGTTCGCTCAAAAGCACCACCACGTCAAATTATTCCACCCTCTTCACCAACCTGCCATGCTTGCAATTCAGATGCAAGGATTAATTCAGCCAGAAAAGAAATACAGCCAGACAAAAAAAAGTTCTTTTAAAAAAAAAAAAAAAAAGAAATTTGCTATCTCTAATCCCATTCTGACGAGCCCACAAGCGGCTGTGCTGGCACAACTGATGAGAAGTATTTAAGCCTGCACTGTAGCAGGAAGAGCCTACATGGAATATAATTTTTAACAGGTTTAGAGAAAACTAAGACCAGTAACAGGAATTACAATACGCAGAAAAGGTCTTCATTTCCTTTACCCAAATAAATATATTTCTATACTCAACGTTTAAACAGGAGCCAGATCAAAAACCAGATTAAAATGGGGCATTTTTCATGAAAGCCGTAAGGCAACACCGCCGTACAGCCACGGCAGCAACCCCACAGAAGGGCACTGGACTCCGCTGCTGCCCAGGACCAGAAACTTGTTGAAACAGATGAAATGACTCATGAAGCAGAGACACGCACGGCTATGGCTGCGCTGCCAAGGGGAGGGGAAAGCCGCCCCGACCGCCGTGTGTTTAGGGAAGGACGGCGATCCACCCAGCACTGTTGGTCAGGCCCTCGGCACATCACGCAACACTACGGTAGGTAGAACTGAGTTGGCTCCTCTTGATTAAAATAACTGAAAAGTTGTTCAGCCTTTTAAAAAAAAAAAAAAGCATCACTACTGCCAGATGTGAAAAATTCCTCCGGTCTGGTTTCCTGGAGGGAGCAGGAAGGGAGGCTGTGACCACCTCGCCCCTGCGCACGCCTGGGTCGGTCCTGCTCCGCGCGAGAAGGTGAGACAGGCTTCAGCTCAAACGTTAACTCTCCCCAAAATACACACCTCTCCCGGGTCTCCCGCAGCCCGGCCAGGACAGCTGAGGTCCATCAAAAACGTGCAGTTAAACAGCATTGCATCTGCATTAAGAGAACACTCCTGCACCCCGAGCAGAGGAGCGGTTCTTGCCGTGCCCGGCTCAGCCGACGTGCTCCGGCGCAGAGCAGAGGCGCGAGCTGGCCGGCTGCCCCGCTCATGTGCCTTTCTTGGAGCCTCTTCCAGCTCCTCCTCAAGGGAGCTCTGCCGGGACCGAGCCTTCCAGCGAGGAGAGGCTCCGGCGAGCAAAGGCAGCCGCCTCCTCAGCAGCGCTTTCGGCAGCCGAGCAGCCTGCTCAGCGGCGAGCCCCGAGTCCGGGGGTTTACGCCAGCAACCACCTCCCGCAGCGAGAGGGTAGCGATGCGTGAAAGGTGCTTCAAGACACCACCACGTGTACCAGGTCACTTGGAATTGAAAAGTTGACTCAAATCACATCCACGTTAAGCTGCGTGGAGAACCACCACCATGCAGAAGCCGTATCAAACACAGAACTGCTCCGCTGTGTTTCGGCACTCTAAAGCAGTAGATACACGACTGCGCTCCCCAAGTAGTTTTTCTACAATACGTGATGACATTCCCCAAGCAGTTTTTCTAAAATCCATAATTGTATTCCCCAAGCAGTTTTTCTACAATGCCTCTGCAACATCTGGTGACCGTTTTGGATTTCTACATGATTTTCACAACTATAATGATCCGACATTTACAGACAACTCTTTAGAAAGTTATCTTTAAAAGTTGTTTCCTTTTGAACCGTCGGTACTTTTCCCCTCTAGCAGTCGCAAACTTTCAATGCAGTCTGAGAAACCAAGTGGTTTGGGGAAGTTTCTTTAATAGCTGCGTAAGTTCGCACACAGTTACTGAAAGCTACGGCAACACAGAGCCACAGCAGAGCAAATGCGACCAAGTGCAGCTTCTGTAAACTAGTGAACAGCATTCGGTGTTAGAAGACGCACCACATCAAGGCTAGAAAACAGAGCAGTTTTTAAAAATAATTAGAAGCAAAAGCCATACACTAACTTGGTACCTTTTGAACTGCAACTCTGAAACTAAGCTTTATATGAAGGGTTTGGGTTTTTTAAACAAAATCAGTTCCTACAAACACAGCACTCCTCCTCAGCAGCCGTCATTTGCCACCCACAGCTGCCTGTGGACAGCATAAAGGGGACAGTCCTGGAATTCACCACCTCTGCTTTCAGGTTTTAGAGGCCTTCAACTCTCCCTGCCTCTCAGGATAAAAGCATCTGCAATTACACTGCAAGCACATAACACTCCTCACCCATAAGAAAACGGATGGTGGGTTTTTTCCCTGGCATTAGTGCCAAAGACCAGACAGCCCAGAAACAAGTGGTCAGAAAAATTAACTCTCTTTCTCAAAGAAATAGTTTGTTTGTGAACAATTCTCTGAGCAGTTTTGAAGCTGCCCTCCTTGCTGGGTGTGTTAAGAGTATCTTCTGGCTAAAAAGCAAGCTTTCATGTGTAAAAGGTTAACCACATTTACACCTTAAATACCATACTTAAAAGCATCTAGACCAACAAGCTCCTTAGCAATTCCTCCCAGGGAGGTGGGACAACTGAACTGGTTGGTCTAGTTACTATATAAAGTCTCAAGTATGCTGTTTTCTACATTTTCATTAAAGATTAAGTCAGCTAAGTTCTGCTGAGGCTTAGGAAAAATACTGAAAGTCACAGCCCTAATGATTACTCAGGCTGTCAGAAGGAACTGAGCACTTTTTCTAGTATGGGACTAACACGCACAGAAATTCCCCGTCCGACAAGTATTCCCGTGGGACATCATAACGGAGGCATTTTGCACAGAGAACACACCTCCAGCTGCTTCTGCAAAGATGCTTCAACAGCCACGCCGGGACGTGCGGGCAGGATCTTTGCGAAGCGCCAAACGGCTCCTTCGCAGGCAGCTCCTTCTCCTGCCGACAATTCGGGCAGAATTCGCCACGGAGGGCAGATGTCAGCTCCGCCTGCCGTGGTGCGGGTCAGCCTGGTGAGTTACCCAAAATCTCAGATCCTGCCCCGACAGAAGTTTGTAAATGCCGTGTCAGCAATAGGTTTGGAGAGAGCAGAGCGGGGAAGGACTAGAGTTACGGGGTTTAGAGCAAGGCTCAAAGCATGCTGGCCTTGCCGGTAGCACCAGATCCCATAACATGGCGGTAGTACTCATTCCACCAAGTGACAGGAATGATTTTGCTTAGAAATTGTATTTTAAAAAAACAAAATAAAGCTGAATTTCCGAAAATCTTTCCGTGCTTATCATGTTATGACCCCACATCACGCTGGCTGGCTTTACTGCAAAGAGACACAGCATCAAAGAAGTCAGCAAATTATCCTCTTAATTACAAGACATTTATTATAATATGAGTAGAAGAAAACTTTTTAAAAAACAAAGGACATAACTTTGGTGATTCTTTAGCAGCTGGGAACTGGATATAGGGAGAGGAAGAGAAGACAGCAGGGAGCAGAGCCTCCCAAACAGCACCAGGAATGGGGATTTCTCTGCTGCAAGGGTGCAAAGATGATACCAGTGCTCCCATACCTGCTGTGCAAGCAGGTCCAGTTACACGGGTGGGCTCTACAGCCAACGGCACTCTCATTCATCCATGATTTCTGGGCCAGTTTTGAAGTCTCGCTTGCAAAACACCAGTAAGTATTTCCACAAAGGCTCTGAAGTTATTCCTGGTGATGAACAGGAGCAGCAACAAATGCTTCCATGGCTATGGACACATTCAGGAGACCAATAAATTCTGGCCTTGCCCTCTTCATATACTTGAACGGTTCTTTTGTTTGTTTTTTTTAAGTCCAACATACCATCTATGTTTCTGTTCAATAAAGCCTCAGAAGGAAAAATAGTCAGGTTTGCAGCTAGAGCTACAAAACAGATTAAATTAATATTCTACTCCCTCCCTAACACAAGGTCCACAGAGCAGCTTTGAAGACAAACGCCGCTCTAACAAGCGTGGCCTCTTCTGCAGAGAAACTTGATGATGGCAAAAATATTTCAGATTTGCTTGCTGAATCAACTAAACACTGCATTTGTTTCCCATCAGAATGTTTATTGCACCAACCAATAACGAAACCGGCACATATTGACAACACTACTGATTTAGCACTGGATTTGACCCGTTTTGAGAAGAGGGGTACAGGGTATCCGCATTTCAGTACTGACACAGCTTCACCCTTGTTCAGACCACACGATGCATTAGAGAGCTGGAGGGGAAGCATTTAAAACAGTAGTTGCTCCCCATTGTCAGATGGAAACTGGACATGGTTGAAAATGTTAAGTTAATGCTTTAATAAGTCGTCATGAATTTTAAGTATTGGACACCACGCCATGCCGGACGACTGCAAGTGCTCGAAGGTACCTACTGCCTCCCAACGTGCCGCGGGTTCCGCAGGGTCCGTACCGGTGCCTCGCGCCGGTGCCGCGCTCAGTTTGCCAACACCTCTGTGCAGAGAGGACGACTTGCGCTCGCGTCTGCCCTCCAGAGCTCGCCTTCACACCCCCTGACCACGTCCGCTCCTACGTGACTTCGTTCTGGGACGGGGCAGAAGGAAAAACCTTCTTGCTTTTCAACTCCCACGAGGTTTCCCAATTCTGAATGAATCGGTGTAACAAGGGAAACAGTTACATGCACTTACTGGCTCGGCTGGAACTAAGAGTGCTTAAGGCAAGATTATTTTGTACAAAAGCAGTTGACATTTGGAAAAGTTTAAATATCAAAATTTACTCCTCTGTGAAAACTGAAAATAATACATACTTAACATATGACATATCACTGGCATTTATACAGCTTGAATCAATATCCACTTAGGAGGCACTCTCTTCAAAACCCTCTATAATTTAAAAAGATGCATCTAAACTCAAAGAATTTGAGAAGTGGCCCTTGCTTTAACATTTGAGTCGTATTAGTACATTCTATGTGGAGATCTGAAGTCTGTCCTCCTTTTCAAATAACGCTAAGCTTAAATACATGTTTAAAATAATTTTAAATATATTGAATACACCATTTATACATATCAGTAATGCCAGTTTTACCTCCTGTACAAAAATACAATGGTGCTTAACTCATAAACTGATTTCAGCAGCAAATATTAAGGTTCTTTGATCAGACTAGGAGTTAAAGACCCTAGTTAAAACAACATAGCCTATGCCCAGTCTTTCCACAGATTGTAAATCATTTATTTTTCTAATTCCGGTTCAGGATATATACCATAGTAAATATTTTTTAAAAAAGCCCCACAGGAGCTGCTTATGCCAGTAAAGTCAAACATTTGCTTTTTGAAAAGAAAATCGATAAGTACAATCACTGTTTTATACAGTTAGAATTTTATTTTACTATGCTGCTGTATCGCTTTCTTAATACGCATCTGCTAAGGAAGAAACATTCTGTTTCTAATTACCAAAGTCTTTTAAAAAAAAAAAAAAAAAGATGATTTTTCAAGTTAAATATTTATTTGAAAAGAAATATTTCTAGAGGTGCCTCAAGTAAAAAATTGTTTAACATGTGTTTTACAGCCTTTCCAAGCTCTTTTTATGGTCCTGGAGCCTGTCCACATTTGTGGAAAAAATGTAATGTTTCAGCTTCAATTTGTCTATTATTTCAGTGTGATGTTTTAAAGCTCTTTAAGAGAAGAGAACACATCCATATTTCAAGTCATTTTTTCAATTAATATTTGAAAGAAATCAATCAATTTTTTTGAACAGGAACTTTTTAAATAGCTACGGAAGTCAACTTTCTTCATGCAAATCTCTTGACTGAGAGCAGTTTCCACTGACACATTTCTTTTTGCACCTTTACGTGATCCCAGTTGAGGTTTCTAGTCGTGATACCGCAGACCTGCGGCACGGGAGCACATCTTCCCCCAGCAGTAATGCTCCAAAGTGACCAAGGACAAGGGCAGGGATCAGTAGATGATGGCACCCAAGGCTGTGCCCCCATTTAAGACCCCCAATTCTTGAGTGCACACAACCACTTCAGATTTTTTTTTAAGAAAAAAGTTATACCTAAAGACTTGGGACTCTTTCCCCGGTCAGGTTATGCTAAGCAACTGGACGAGACAAAATACTTAAAACACTAGAATAAAAATTTTGCCAGATGGCTACTGTTTCTCCCCACGTGAAGGGCCCCCAGCATCCCACCCACGGGTGGCCGCTGCAGAGCGATCACAAAACTTCTGCCCAGCCCAGGGACACCATGGCAGCATGCGGGAACCCAAGGGCTATATAGCCCAATTTTATTAAAATGGAATATTTTAAGAATAAGTGTATGTAAATGTGATTGCCAGACACTAGACCCGAAATCCTTTACTCCATTCCGAGCGCCCGCAGGCACCAGAGCAGAGCACCGGGGACAAGGTGCGGGAGATGCTCCCATGGGGATGCTCCGCATCATCCTCCTCCCGGCCCCGGCGAGCGGCGCGGGGCTGGACCTGCTCACGTCACCCAACTGCCGCAGAGCTGAAATGCACTAAGTGCAAGAAACAACACACCTAGCACCCACCTGCAGACTTGTTTCTACAAAACGGACAGGTGAATATCAAACACTGTACCTACACCCTGTGCAGGCAAAGCGTGGCAGGGCCCAATTGCACCCCAGCCTTCCACAGCCACAAGTGGTTTTCTATCTGTGATGCTCAAATCAAAGAATATTCCACCGCCAGCAAGCCGCGAGAAAAAAGTACATCATTTTCATTAAAAGATAAGCTCTTAACGGCCTCTATGTCCTCTCTTCGGACTCCAACTGCAGCTTTATTTTCTCCATAGAAAACTCCAGTTGATTTGGATGTTCTCCTATCACCAAAAAGGAAACTAAAATTTGGAATAAGAATTTGGGGTGCAGGGGGGGGAAGTGTTTAAGAGACAGACTTGTAAACAGTACGTTTACAGTGAAAGGAATGTAGAGAATGAGAAACAGCGAGTGCCTACATTTAACACAAGCCTTCAAGGATGTACGTAACTCAGGGACAAGCCGAACAGGGGCTGCTTAGGACCGACGACGATGTGCAGCATTTCCCATAGCATTTCTCGTGTATTTTTAGCTCAGTTTCCTGAGGAAATGAGGCCCACTGCAGCGTGCCCACCGCTCCTGCAGGCAGCCAGGTCTGAAGGAAGACAGGGGCTCCGGCAGCCGAGCAGGAGACGCTTGCCCCTGCGAGAAGGCGAGAGTCTGGACACTGCCCGTCCCCCCGGGCTGGCCACCAGCACACCCCAGACTCCTCACCAGCCACCCCGGGCACGGCATCGTGTCCTGCCAAACGTGGGAGGCTTTTGGGAAGAGGGAAGAAGTACTGCAAGGGGGACTCAACTTTAAGACGGAGAATTGCGTTTGCTCTGAAACCCGAATCACTGTGGGCTAAATTGTCAGAAGTGCTCGACCAGATGCACGCTCCCTGCGGTGAGACCATTTCTCCAGCTTCTTGCTCTCCCCCGTCCAGAAGCCTCCGTGTACTCACAACCTGCAGACATCTGTACGGGCTCTGGGTGACAAGACACCCACGCTGAGACCACATTTACTCAGGCATGGTGCTGCCAAGATCTGTAGAAGTGGGTGGCCAGGGCTTACCAGGCTCTTCTGCATTACTCACATCAACTGCACCGCGACCATCATACCCTGGGACGCTGCAGCTGGAGATGGTAACAAGTAATTTACTGCCACTTTAAAGCTTACTGCAATCACAAGCCAGTAGGCCAGGTCTAAAACGTGATAAGTCAATGTTTTATTTTTAATAACGGCACATCACTTCCTTGGGGAACTGTAAAAACTGAAGTGCCCTCTACACGAAACCCTAAAAGCAAGAAATCACAACACGCAGCAAGACCTCAAATAACTTGTCACTCCCTGCCCTATAAAAAAGTGGATGGGAGAAAGTCAGAAAAATCTAAGAAACAAAAATGGACAGAGAAATGGACCAGTGCTGTCCCTGAGCCAGAAATCTTGCTGCTGCATGCACCAAACGGGTTACCTTCACCGGAGCTCAGATGTGCTATTTGAGATGAAATATTTCATAATGTGGTTATGCTCAAAAGCAGCGAAACACTATTTAAAAAACAATAAAACACAGACTAGGAAGAAAACGTAAGCCGAGACTGGAGGTTGCTTGGTGAAACACAGTGGGTTCTCCTCTCTCCCGGGCAGGGTGTGCAGGCAGGAGGGACAAGAGCACCCACCACCCAGCAAGCTGCTCCTCCACCCATTGCTCGTTTACAATTAGCTGAAGAAAACAGCAGTAAAAATTCTTCTGCCATACCTGAAAATATAAGTCCTTCTGAAAAGGTTTTCTTGCCTCTAGATCCACATAAACTACTACAATGACTACATGAATTAAATAAGCAGCTGTGTATGCAGTTACTGCCAGGAAGGAAGCGTGCTGCAAGAAACTGCGACACCTCAGGCGCACGTTAGCTCCTTTTGGGGCAATCTCATCTACCGGCTTAGAGGAAAAACCTCACAGTCTTAAAAGGTACCCAAACTTTGGCTGTTTACTTTGAAAATTACTTACAAGCAAGTATTTTAATAAACAGAGGAACAGCCTCGCATTTCCAACTCTGGCTGGCCAGTCTTTTCAGATAAACTCTATCTCAAACTGTTAGAGTGAAATTTTCCATCTTCTTCCTTCGTCTCCCTCTTCTGCTGTCCCCCTCCATTCCCAACAAACCCTCACACGTGCCACCTCCCAGGTTTCTGAGCACCAGAGCTTGTTTATAATCCCTGCTCCTTGCCCAAACTGAAATATGACTGGGACTTGCACCACGACCTGCGGTTCCCCTGCTACTGCAGCCCTGCTCAGGGAAAACTTGAATGTGAAAGAAAATTTTTTAAAAAGCCAGATGCAAAATTAAGCGGACAAAGCCATGAAGAATGGAAACAAACCATTTAATATAGAAATCCCTGGAAAACAGTTAGTATCAATACTGTACTTCAAAAAAAATTCCAGAGCCTTCTGCGGGAAGAAGGAATCGCCGTATCAGTCCAAGAAGAGACGAGAAAGGGTTGTCCCCCACGCGGGAGGGGAAGGGGGACAGGACCCGAACAGGACCCCAGCGAGTACTCCTGGTTAGCAACTGGCAGAGACGTGGCCTTTGCAAAAGGAAATTCAGTTAACCCGTAAGAGGGCAGGGCTGGTGAGCCTGTCTTGGTATCTGTGTTCAAATAAAAACACACTTTCCTTAACCCGATATATCAATCATCTGACGAACGGGCACCCAAGTGCCGCTATCTGTCCTGCCAGCACTGCCTGAGGGGGCAGAGCCCTAACGCGCTCCCCAAAAGGGGGTTGGGGTTTTTTTTCTCCTTTTAGCAGCCCTGAAAAATACTTGGAAAGCGAATCCAAAATATAAGGCAGGGCACACATCCTGTTTTTCTGAAGCTATACAGTTTCTCAAGTGTTATAAAAATGATTTGCCAGTAAGCGAGCCAAATGTATTGGAAAGATACAAGCAGCGCCTGGGATGGAAAGAAGGTGTTTTTAGCACGCTCGGGCCAATTAAGATTTCGAAGGTTTCCAAGCACACCACTCCTCTTAACCCAACAGAAGGAAACTGAGTTTAGCAACTTATTTAGGGTTTCATTTGCTAATTTGCAAAAACAAGTAGAAATCTTCCTCTGTTCTGCAGCATCTTGTTGGGAAAGCTCTTGCCAACACGCGGCTGTCGCTGCCAACAGCTCAACCCGGCGTGACCCAAAGTTCTCCCTCCCGGTGCCGGCGTGCTACTGCGGCGAGGCGGGAGGGAGCGAGACGCGCTCCGCATTTGTACAGAGACCGCTCAGAAGAGCTTTATTATAATCCCAACATCACATTTTCTGTCAAAACGAACCCAGTAAAAATGCACAATTCACTACGTGATAAGCCAAGTTTAAACCAGTCTTAAGTGATAAGCCAAGTCTAGGCTCAGGTAATAGAAAAGTTACCCTGTGGTTCGAGTCCGAAAGGAAAAAGTTGCGCCACGTGCTACAAAACTATAGTGGATTAAACATTAAGAAGTAAAGTAGCCTATTTTCCTCCTTCCCCTCAACACAACTGAAAATGCTACTTTAAGATGACTGTTCTCAGTTTTAGCACTGATGATAGCTAGGTCAGAAGCCAGCCTTGGAAAGTTTTACTCAGCAGCAGCTTTAGAAACCATAAATTATCTTTAGACTAAGTTTACACACTCCCTCCTCTACAGCGTGTGACTGCCAGCTCCCTTTCTCAAGGCTTCTCTTCGACACCACAGACATTCTCCAAAGCCAGGCGGAACCTTCACCTGGGCACGGCAGGGCTGAGGCAGACAACTTCAGGATTGCTTTTACAAAGACAAGCAGCAGACTAAGTCTGATTTCAAGACTGAGGTTTAGTACTTTCGACACAAGGCAGAGGTCACAGCCAGCCAGGCAGGGCCAAGGCAGCGAAGCCTGCAGGGGAGCACGAGCCTCTCGAGCTGCACCGCCAGTAGCTTCACTTCCATCGCAATGGAAAAAAATCAAGCACAAGTCAAGCAAAGCTGGGTCTCTTTGTAGGCTAAGCCTGGAAAGTTTAAAACGAAGATGACTGCTTTTGAAAACTCTGTTTTGAACTGTTTTTACAAACCTCAGCTCAAAAAAAAGGTAATCAGTGTTTTATTAGCTAAAGGGTTTCTCCCCCCTCTTCTCTCCTCGGGTCTATAGCAGAGACCTGTCACAAACTTTAGCTCCTGAGAATTTAAGTTACAAAACCTGAGAATAAAACCAGCAGACTCATTCCCCTAGACTGACTGAGTCCACACTGGGATGCGTTTGCAGTTTGTAGTACACAGAGCCCTAATCCAGGCCTACGGCTTCACATCCTTGTAGTCACAGAATGGACTAGTGTGTTGGTCAAAAGGTAAGCAACAGGAGAAATGCCACAATTTAAAAGGTTAAAATTTGGAATTCTTCCTTTTTCTCAAAGTTTTTGTGCACTCACACAGAGGGAAGTGGGACACTACTTTGAGACAATCCTCACCAACACATAATGACACTAATTTTTCACGTACATGGGGGCAAATCTACCGAACCCAAACGCACCTCCAGCGTGGACAGTCACAGCACTGCTGGTTTAGGTCTAACACCGAGGTATCCACACGGGTCGGCTGTGATGCCAAGAACAAGGCTGTCTGCACAGAAAGCAGCGACATCCTCGCCCGACGCCGTTCGGGTGCTCGAGGTGAGCAGAGGAAGGAGTCCTGCTGCCGCAGCCTCGCTCCTCCCCGCGTCTGGCCATCCCTCCGTCACCAGCTGCCTTCGCCGAACAGCGATGCTGATGGCAGCTGCCTCCGTTTCCAACGGCACACCGAACACGGGCTCACCTGGCTCCAACAAGTTTTAGACAGGCTTTCAGGCATGGTAGCGTTTGGGGACAATTTCAGCAGAAAGGCAGATATTTGATTCAGTAGTTGTCATTCATAGGCTAAAGCGAGAACATCTGCCACTTTCCTCTCAAAGCGAGCTGCTTACGTTAAGAAAATCCTGCATCTGAAACCACGTTTCTCAAATAATTTCTCCAGGGCCACAAAGGAATAACACTGACACAGTCCACTGCACAAAGCTTCGGGGACGGCTGGAAGGGAAGAGGTGAGCGGCACACGCGAGCGCTCCAGCCACACTTACGGGCACTTAAACTGTCCCGGTGTTTTAACCCAAAGTTGGATAGGAAGGCCTGCGATGTACTTTAAGCGGAATACAAACCCTCAAACGATGTCAGGCCGTGGTGGGGATCAGAAATTAATGTAAGGTAAGGCAAAATCTTCCAGACGGGGATTAGCTGAGAAACCCCTGCTGGGAACTAGAGTGAGTGCCAAACTGTGACAAGAGAGATTAATACTTTCAGAGGCATTACTACTACAAAACATATGAAGAAAGAATGTTTTTCTAGAGTATTTTCTCCTTCAGAGTTAACGGCAGTTATCTTTCACATGCATGCGGAAGAAGATACAGCTGTGCTGAACAGCAGTGAGTCTTTTGCCCAAGTATTTTTAATATATATTCCAGCAAAGGGCAACAGACTGAGACTTCTCCTATGCCATATCTCACTGCTAGGCAAAAATTAAGATAATCCTAGAGATAATTTTTTGGGCATTTTTGGCAGGCATTCATTAAATGCAAGAAAATTAATTCCCAGAATGTTCTAGAAGTTTCTTCAACTGCTCTTCTCTGTGTGGTGATGTCTTTAATGCAACAGAGGTAGTGCTCAACTTACAAGCTCCAACAAATCCCCTTCAGGCAGGGGTTTCAGCAAACACTAAGTAGGATCCGTAAACTTTATTATCAAAGGAAAATGCCTGAAAAAAACCCTTAGAACATTCTTTTTGCCCATTGTCAGAAAATTCAAGCCTTTGGCCACATACCGTGTTTTCATTTTCTTGCACACTCTTTCATATCTGGTTTTGGCACTGCCCCTAAGAGGGCTTTGACTTGGGATCTGTCCACACATTCCAGCAATAAATGACACTAACTGGAGTCATTCTTTAAAATATCTGTCAAATATAATTCCTTCACTGTTTCAATTCTCACTGACTTGCCCCCACAGTGCTGGGATGAAGTCATAAATTATATGCCTTGCCACTCAATTTTCTCTGATTGTTTGGTAGAACCTCTCCACTAATAACCAGTGATCATCAGCCACCTCGTGGCTTAAGTGGTTTCCAATCATGAAAGATTTATCCACTGTGACTTCCAGTCAATCACGAAGACACCGAAATGGCTATCAGGCACTCTCATCTCGAGACCACAAGATGAGCAGACAGACTCCAGAGACGAGGGAAGGCAGATCAGAGTGCTGACTCCAGACACCCAAAAATCAGAGAAAAGCTGCAGCAGCTGCATATAAAATTCCATGTTTATCTTTGTAAGGAAGTCAAAAGTCCAGGACCAGAGCGCAAACTCGGCTCCAAAGAAACTCGCCTGGGTCACAGCACATGTAGGGACCGCTCCAGAAGAGCGGGTCCCTTTGAGGTGGAACTGTGTGCTGGGATGATATGATACGCAGAGGAGCACATTCCCCACCTAAGGCAAGACAGCACGTCCATAAGCCAAGGCAGTGCCCCACAGCAGCCTTCAAATTCCCCGCTGGAGAACTATCCTGCATCTTAAATGTCAGCTACCGCTCCAAGGCAACAGGACTCTTGGCCATCAGGGGAAGAGAAGTGGAGCCGTCTTCTGCGGACCATCTTTGAGAGAACATATTCTCCCACAGGTCAGGCACTGAAAGACGGGCTCTCAAGGAACAGTATTTATGCACCAAGGGAAGGGAAGGATCTGACCCTACAGCTGGCACTACTTGAAAATTAAAGTTGAGAAGAGAAAGGTAAGAGGTGCTACAAGGGTACTCGGATCCAAGCTGCAGATACACCCACGGGCATGAGTTAAAACCAGCTGTGTTCTTGTCAGGCTCTTTCCTCCCCAAACCCAGCTGACAGTACCAAGAGTGCGACACGGAAGGTTACATGCCCGAAACCTCACACCTGCAGCCTCGAGAGGTAAACTTGGAGCATCACTGCAGTGCCCGCTGTTAACTGCCGCGCTGAAACGGATCCTTCCATTGTGGAAAACTCAGATGCAGAAAAGGCTGTCCTAAAGAGAGAACTACTGTTTGCACTGTACTCTGTCTCTTGCTCACGTATATTAAACAGATTAAAATTCACTAAAAGCAAGAAGCTGGTATTATAAAAAGCATAGAAGAATACTGAGATGGAATAGATCGTAGACACCAGATACCGACTGCAGTCAGTGCACAGGAGGAGACACTGGTGCCAACTGGGCAAGTCAGGGCAGTGCCGCTGCCCTTACACAACACTCTCCTTCGCACAGCTATTTAAAAGCAGCGTAACATAGCAGCTTCCCAGAGACAACGAGCGTGCCTGAATCACGGCAGAGAGCTATGGGGAATTAATTGCTCCAGAACAAAAACTAGAAGAGTAAGCACAATTTATTTTGCCACATTCTTAAAATGAAATAAGAAAACATTTAAACACTACGGCTTATTTAGATAATACACACTGGAAGACATATTTTACTGCTGGCAGCTTGAAAGAAAAGAACATAATTACAATTCCAAGCATGAAATGAGCTCTCTTCCACACATGCCTGAACCAAGTCTAACTGTTTCACCAGCTGTAGTGAATCAAAGCAGGCAGAATTAAACAGAAAGGACCTAGAAGCAGCAGCTCTTGATGCCTTTAACCTAGTAATTGCATGGCACCTGGATCCGGAAGGACTGCGGAGGATTTAGCAGTTGCAGATGTGCAGCTGATGTGGTGCACGGAGCATTTGATCTCCCTGGAATGCCGGACCCCGAACAATGCATCTGTGTGCTGGCCCACCACACACCCGGGTGTGGGCCCGGGGGATACATAAAAGCTAACATTATACTGCAATTGAAAAGAAAAAAGCCACAGCATGAGCTTGACTGTTGTTTAACTAAGAGAAAAACAATAGCAGCTTTAGTCTAAAGTATCTGCCAGAATGACCACTAGCCACTTCCAGATACATTCTTTGTTCAAGTACTTCAATACTACGTTGCTTCATCAGCTGTCTAAAATCACAAAGGTACAAAGGGGGCTACTAAACGTAAACCCGTGGTGACATCTGTATCTCCAACTTGTCAGAGAAATTGTTAAAACAGCTCTAAAATGCAGTTATTAGCATTATACCCCTATAATGAAATCAATTACTGAGTTTTCCCATTTTTTAATTTTAAGCGTGACACAGAAGTCCGCTCATGTCACATCGGTTTCAGATTTGCTTTCTTCAAAGGGCGCGAGTCCTTACAGTGCACCATTAGAAAAGGAATCCCAGCTAAGACCCTTCTCCTGCAAATCCAAGCCGAGCTTCACACGCGGACCCCGGGAAAGCCCCCGGACTCGGGTGCCTTGGCCTCTCCTCCGGCAGCGCGGCCGGAGGAGCCCGGCTCCAGCTCTGCTGCTTCCCGGGAGCAGCCAGGCACGCCGGCCCGGCCACAAGCACCATACGTACACGGTGACACAGCCGTCCCTCCAGCCACAGCAGTTACATCACCCGGGCGGCAAAACAAAGCTGAATAAAAGAATAAGAATAAACTATATAGGAGTTAACACTGTTAGACTAAGAGTAACTCTGAGCTTGATCCTACATTTGAATAGAGATTTCCACAAGAACTTAATTCTTTTGAGATGAGTAGCTGGGAAAGCTGCTGTCCGTGTTTCTGCCGGGGAAGGCCAACCCGAAAGGTTTATGAATTTATTCCGACCTCAGTATTGCCAAGGCAATAATCTTGCAAGTACAAAAGTATCAGAAGAGAAGCGTTCTTAATGTGTCCAGGAAAAAGAGAAGACAACAACTCTCTCAGCTGAAAGAAGTGGACATTTCCCCTTTCAGTTTGTATATATACACACATATATATTTCCATAAGCTTGCTTGTTTTTGAAACAAAAGCAGAAGTTCCAGCACAGCCACCTAGAGCAGCGCACAGAGCAGCCTGCGCTGCTGCACCCGGCCATTTGCGCCTTCACGGCCTTTTCCAGGTGGGCATCAGCAGACCCCCGGCGCGCTGGCCAGCCTGCAAACCCCCAGCCCACCCCGAGAGCAGACCCCCGGCGCGCTGGCCAGCCTGCAAACCCCCAGCCCACCCCGAGAGCAGACCCCCGGCGCGCTGGCCAGCCTGCAAACCCCCAGCCCACCCCGAGAGCAGAGCCCGGCTGGTGCTGGCAGGTGTCGGGGCTGTAAACTAGACAGGACCAATATCACTGTCTGCCCGGCTGTTCGATTACCTCCCATAAATGAACATGAAGTTAGGAGGTGTGCATTAACGCCCCAGGAGCAGAGAGAGAGCGAGCTGACAGCAGTTCAGAGCTCAAACATAGGAACCCGACAAGGTTTCCCTATTTCGGAAGAGCTACGGAGGCAGCCAGGCCGGACTGTGCCCCCTCCTCCTCCTCTAATCGGTATTTCCACAGCAAAGACCTCACCTGAGGACGGCCTGCCACAGCGATTGCTGGCCTAAGACTGTGACCCCAAGAGAGGACAGAAGCGGCTTGAGGGATGGGCGCAGCCTGCTGCTCTGCACTCAGAAGGCAAAAGAAAAGCAGTTCATACTAAAAAGATAGTCTAAGGTCACTTTTGTATCACTTCAGCTGAATTAAAATGTAATATTTAAATTTCAGTGATTTCAATTGCTGCAATTTTAGCTACTGCATTAAACTTCATATAAGAAGTTTAAAAACAGGATTGGCTAGAATAAACTAAAAATAAGCAAACCTGACAAAACCAAAAATGAGAAACATTCTATACAAAAATCACACAAACCTTAGTATACGTTCAGAGAGATATATATATGCATATTGACTTATTCTGCTTTAAATCATCTCTGCTACAAAGATCTTTCCTTCCCCATTTTTCAACCCCAAAAGAATTACCATTTCTTTCCAGACAAGAACTTCTGCCAACATTCTGGAAGGCTGAAGTCCAAACCACACATAGTTCAACAACAGCAGAGTTGAACAAAAAGGAAAACTATAGCTTTTTTTTTTTTTTAATTATACCTTGTGAAAGTATGGCTGAGCAGGGGAAAAAAAGAAGTCAAAGTGATTAATTAATTCCAGAGTAATGAAGAAGGTATATAGCACACTGGAATATATATTCTACTAAGTTTATCAGATTTGTCACCATCCTTTAATGTCTAAACTCAAGGTGGCTCTACAGAAAAGCATACACTACTCTGCAATTCTAATACTAAAATGGCTTAGAGTCCACAAATTAATACTTCTACAGGCAAGGGTTTCATAACTAGGTCAAAGCAGGGGGGGTGAAGTTTTAAATTCCTACTCACCCAGCAGAAAAAGCCAGGATCAACCTCCTTTCCCAGGGATCCCCAAGGTTTTAATAGGGGAAAAACCTCCAACTTTGCAAAACTGCAAAATACAGCGCGCTCTGAACACCGTTTAATGGAAACCTCTCCAGGACCACGTCTTGAATTATGACCGAACTTCCTCCTAAGCTACAGAGCGCAGCTCTTTGCTGTCATCATCAGAAATGCAAGGTTTTCAATAATGGAAGAAAAAAAAAAAATCTAAATCTGTATCAAGAGATAAAGCTACAGAGAATCACAGCAGAAAAGGAACTGGCAAAGTGCAAGTGGTAACTAGAACTACTCTAAGGTATCTGATAGACTTCACTGGTTTCCACCTTCAAATGTTAAAGCCATGAACACTTATGGTTTTAACAAAATATGTCTCACTACTTTGCCCAGTACACTCTGTCCTCCTTGTTTATATCCGAGAGTTGTTCCAAAGAAATTTAATAAGGAATATACCCAAAAAAAAAGGTCCAGTATTTTCTTCATTCCTCTGAGCTACTGTAAATTAAATATGAATATAGAAACTATTTCTGTAAGCAAAGGAAAGCTCTGCATAAGGAATAATTTTTTTAAGCTGAAGTTTCCCTAGGAAAAAGAAAAAAAAAAAGCATTCACTTCAGTGACACCTAACTTTAAAGCCACCACCTTTCTCCTGGGGCGGGAGTATGGGTGGCAGCGCAGTATTCTGAAAGAAGCTGGACTTGTCCGCATCCCTGGTCAGAAGTATATAATTTGCATGGTAAGAATACAAAAAATCCCTATATTTGCAATCTAATTTGAATCCATTTTTTTTTTCTCTTAGCATTACAAACCAGTCTAAGTCCACAGCAGTATCTTGAAGGAATCCAAATTTCAGACTGTCAGCTTGACGTACGAGGAAGACACCACCGATAGGTGATCAAACCAGCAATTAATCGCTTCACTGACAACTATTTTGGTGTGTGCAAAACCATCAAAGTTCAGCTTTTTTGTTCACATAATTTGCTTACTAAATTTTGCTACAGTGCCCAGAGGCATTTGGGCACGCAGCACCGAGAAATAATTATGCTTCAGCCAAGGCATGCATGTTGCACAGCGCTTTGCAAACACGTCAGTGGAATTCCAAGCTACTATTATGCACAACTCATTGCTCTAGTTATCTGTCTTGAAGATCTAATTAATCCTCTTGCTCATCATCGCCTAAGCTTACACAGGAGTGTCTCAAAGCTTGGTGCTGTTTCGCAAGTATGAAAAAAATAGATTAAGCAGCTCTGAAGACTACTGTGGGAAGAGAGACTGTCAATCCACATTCTTCTCATCCAGGCAGGTATAAAGCACCACGCAGGACTCGGCTGAAAACCTCTCCCTCGGTCCCCGTCCCGCACTCCTTCCAGACCACGGGAATAAGCCCAAATAACAGGCATCTTGCTACAGCAAATCTAATCTGCGCTTTGCGTATGACCTTGAAATAGGGGACATTTAAAAATACATATGCATGTACACATACAGCTGTATGCACACGTACATAATGGAAGATATGTATTTTAAAAGCTTTCCTACCTTCAGCAAGATTGAGGTCAAGGGAATGAGGAAAGTTTCTGTATCTTTAACCAAACCTTTGAGTATATCATTCATATTCGGGTACTCCCTATATTAAAGCACTAAATAACCGAGAAACTGCACGGAGAAAGAAAGGAGAAGTTAGCTGTGCGATACCTCGCTGAATGCAAAGCCCAGAGGAACTGCTGTGTCCCTGCATTTACACAGAGATCTCCTTTCAGACTGTTGTAAAAGCATCATTAAAAACTAGAGGAAAAAAGAATCCAGGGCTGGCCAGCTGCTACATCCAGATGCAGTCCTAACTGTCGACAGGAAGAGGACATGGTTGTTTGGTTTTTTTTTCATAATTTGTTTTCATGTTTTTGTTTTGTCAAATTATTTACTACCTGTTGTCATTTGATTTTGAATCCATGTAATTTTTGTATAGCATTAAATCCGTGTCATTATGTTAATGTCATTTACAATATAATAACAAATAGACTTAGTATCAGTCTCTGAGGTTAGTTGCTCAAGATAATTCAGGAGCAGTAGAGTTGGTTTATTCCTTTATTATTACCCAAGAGCAAAGAAAGCTTTAAACCTCCCAGAAGTTAAAGTGCCAAAGCAAAGCTCTCCAATGACTGTTTTTCTACTAACTTAAAATAAATTTCTGTGAATATTTATTTCCTACATTATCTTCCACCAAAATGTGCATTTCTATTACAACACTTAATTCCAATTAAGAAAATGTTGAAAGGCTTCCTGCAAAAACAAATACAGGATATTAGCAAGACTACAAGAATGAAGTAAAAACTACTGAAGACAACAAAATAATTTTCTTCTGACTGCATAACAGAAAAAGGAAGTATATTTCTTATATGACACCAGCAATAAGTCTAGGTCCAGCAGAGAATAACCAGAGCTATTCAACACTGACCTTTTAATCTTTATACCATTAGCCTAAATAACTGAAAAATTATATAAAAGGACAAAAATGACCAAAATCAAAGAATTCCTCCTACCATACCTATCCACATCCATCAAACTGACCAGCTCCTCTCATTTTTGGAGTTCCTCCAAGTATTTTTCCTGTGTTAGTTTGTTGTCGGCGTTTGGCCGACTGCTCGAGCTCAGCTACCGCCGGACTGCGCGTCCGCCTTGGGGCACCCACACATCCAGTCCTTACGCTGCCATCCTGCCTTTCACCAAACTTGGAAACAAACCGAGTGTCAAGACTGCCAGGGAAAATCAGAATTAAGGTTAAATCTTATCATCTGAAGCCAAGGAAAGTCACAGATAATGTACTCTTAAAAACACCTGAGCTCTGCCCCACAGAGTCCAAGCCTCCCTGCAAGATGCACGACAACTTTTAGACTAAACACTTTTCCTAAAAACCACTGAAGCCTGTAAGTATTAGAATTTTCTAAGGGTACAGGAGGGATTGGTAGTGGCATGCCAGGTCCTTTTTTATGGCAGCTACAGCCGCCAGGAACAACAGATGCACCGTTCTGGGCTTCTTTGTCAATCCTTAGAGACCGCTCCTACCCTGCAAATCCTCCAAAACATTAATTACAGCCAGGACTAAGTCCTCCAAGAGCTTCCCCGATTCTTCATGGTATCAGGGCTGTTCCCCTTCTCACACACAAGCCCACCGTGACGGCGGGGCACGGGGCCCTCCCTCACCCCCGTGCTGCTCCCAGCCACGCACAGCACCAGCTGTTCCCAGCAAAGCCCACGTAGATGCAAGAGGCCGGAGCACGCGCCTGACCACGAGCAGAGCTGGTCAGCTCACGGCTGCTTGTACATCATGGCAAGATAATACTGTACTTTTGCATTATTGTATCATAGGATGAATCCAGGTACACGCATCACACTGAAACTCCACCAAAATCCAACAGTTGTTCTTTCCGATCAGACAAAACCCAGCTTCCGCCACCAGCGTGCAGATGGTATAAAGCTGGGAAAACTGGACACCACCGCGACAGAACCCTCAGGCATACACTCTGTAGTTAAGATAACCACCAAAATAAACATTTTGAAAACTGAACTCCAGTGATGCAGGAAGGGAGTAAAAACTCTGAAGAGCACCTGATCTCAGGCTGCAAAATCCTTCTGTGTTAAAAAAGTGCCATCGCTACCCCCCACGTGACAGCACTGAAGACAACCCCAGTAACTGGCATCTCATGTCCCAAAACACTAATATTTGATGTCAAGCCATTTTGGTTCTGCTATTTAAACCTAGAAGTGAAATCGCAGCCCTGGATAACTCCAGGGTGCAACTACCAGTAGTTTGTCTGTCTGTCTGTCCTACAATCGATGCTGCTTCAGCGCTCCCATGACTCCTACACGACCACCACCAGAGCTGCCCCCAGAGCACCTCTCCCTCCGTGACCCTAATTACCAACGACGACTTAACATCAGAACTACCAAAACCAGCCCGTCTGGTTTATTCATTCACTTGGACAAAAATAAATAAGTAAAAAATAAGAATCCATGACACGTTTTACTTGCAAAGGCAAACACAACATCCCTTTACAGTGGCGATTTCCTAAAATGAATCGCACGCATGCCCACCATCCCCTTTCCTCTTAGGAGTGCTTAACCCAGAAAGGTGAAGTTACCCAAGCACATCGCCGTTTGACAGGGGAGACCCAGGCACTGACTTCACCAGAAACAGCTACTGTGCTCCAGAGTAACCTCTAATATTGGTAACCATTTGAATTTAAATTTCACATAAATTTAGATGAAAGATTAAAGAAAGAATGTCGTTTTGCCTTTCCAGCGCTGTGGAGATGCTCGTCTTTTATAATGAGGGAGCCCATAAAAATAACAAGGGAGAAGATTTACACCCAAGCTCCTCAAAAAAATGAAGAATGAATTACTGATTTTTGCAGCTACTTAGTGGTAGGAACAGATGGTTACAGGCAATAGTATTGACAACTTAACAAGCTACCACCCCCAAAGGTGAGCTTCTAAGTCTGTTCCAAATTCAAGAGTTAAAAACATTACAGCTGAGACCGCTGCACTCGGGGGAAGCGAAGGGTTTTAGCCAGTCCCCCAGTGCTTCAGAAATCTGCTTTACTCCCTGCTGCGTTCTGCCACGGCCCTCACCGAAGGGGCTTCCCGAAACGCCCCGGCGCGGTGGCCTGCAGCCATCTGCCCGCGCCCCAGGTGAGCCTGGGCAGCGGTGGAGGCAGGCAACGCGGATTAAACAGTTCCGAGTAAAAGCAAAGCTTTCAGTATTTGTCTACCAAACCAAAGCCGCTTCTGAGGACGGAAAAGCCAGGCGTGCCAGCTTCCCAAAATGCCCAGGCACAGAGAGAGGTTCCGGGAATTCAAGCCCCTCGGAGCCTCTGGCACGGTGAGCACAGATGACAGCCTGCACCCCCTCACCCCCTCAAAAGTCCACCAGAAGATGCAAGTTTCTACAAAACACCCAAGAAATCCCTTCTCCCAGTTCCAGTACATCTCCAGCAACTGGAAACAATTAGCCTGTCCAGTCTCAATCCAAGATCAAAATACTAATTAAAAATTAACTTTTTCAATGAAGTTATCTTTGAATTTCTGCTGGAGAAGTCCAGCAAACTACTATAAAACAGGGATAACATGCAGCGTTGCAAAAAACTGTCAGAATACCCGAGTTCTCAAGCATCTAATTAAGTCAGTAATGAATTAGACTGAGCCTGCAAATCTCAGCCCTTGTTGTCTTGTTCTTCTAAAATTAAAGCTCTGCCAAGAATTTAACCAAGGGAACAGAAATAATGATAACGCCTAGTCTCCATCTTCACACTCGACATTTAAGACTTACTTTTCAGAAGCATTTCCTGTTTTTATCAAAGTCCCCTTCCAAAGAATATCAATAAAGCATATCCATCAATCCATCAAGTTTGCATTTGCTTGCAATAACAACAATTTCTCCCTTTTACACGTACATATTAAACAAACAGGCTGCACCTGCCTGTTAAAGTGTTGGACATTTCGGGGGTTCAGCCAAACCATCTTCTGCGCAAGGTTTCCGTAAAACTGACACTCAGGTTTTTCCTGCCACTTTACACCACCAAGCAACGATTCCCACCTCGGGGGGGGTCAGGCAGCTGACGCGGACCTGTCGGACACCGACCGTCCCACCTGCAGCTCCACCAAAGTGCCCGAGTCACTGATCCATCTCCCTCGGTATTCACACAACAGGAATGCATTCCCCCAAACACCGAAAACTACTTCCCTCCCTTAAAGAACTTAGGGATTTGAGTGCCAAAATCACCAGGCTTACAATTATCTACGCTACCATTTAAAAGAGCAAAAGATAAGGGAACAAGAACATCCTAAACTATTATTCATTCAAGAAGTACAACAGTGAGCCTGGTCTTATTAGCAGGCCTTTGGTCTGCAAGCTCCTTAGGGTAGGAACAGATTGCACACCTCTTGCTGCCAAATGCATCATCTGCACTTAATCATAGCATGATGGATATCTTCTGAAAACAAGCGATTTCAGCCATATTTTATGTAACCCTGCCATTTCACTCCAAAGCCTGTCATCTCGCATCGAGTGTCACTTCCTCAGGGCGGAGACCGTAACTTCATTCCTTTTCAAGAACACACTTTGGTGCTTCACAAAACACTCACAAATAAATAAAACCATCACTCCAAACACTGCTCCTCACTTCTTCAGCGAGCGTTTCTGCATGCAGAAGCCTCCTGCGACGCGACACACCAGAACCTGCCTGGAAGAGGTCGCACCCAGGAACGCCGCTGCACAACGATGGAAGCGGTAGCCGGCCGCATTCGCACCAAATAACCTAGAGATTCCCTTCCCGAAATCATGCCTCCGTGTGTCACCCAGGCTGTGTGTCTCACAGGAGTCTTCCCCCATGAAATAACAGACACTGCCAGTTACTGGAAACGATCATCCCGTGCACCGTCTACATTACAAGCTTGTTTTAATGAACTTGTTCCTAAACGCAACTGTGATTTTTAAGCGTACATTAGCTGATACAAATCTACAAAATCCTAAGTCAAAAGTATACTTTTTAAAAAAAATTAGTATTTTTGTGGTCATAACATAGCCCCTTCAGAGAAGAAAATTATTTAAAAACAAGTAGAGTCGGGGGGGGGGACGGGGGACACACACACGACCCAACCAATTATTTTCCTTCTTTTTAGGTAATTATTGTCATGGCTTTGTCTAGTTCTAAACTGAGGACATGAGAGGAAGGAGGACAAGTGTTGTATCTGGTTGTGGATTGCTCTTACCAAGAACTTCTTTCTGTGTCATGGTGAACAACAGATCTGAATTACGCCCAAAGAAACAAGTCAAGCAAGTCGTTTTTCAAAGTTTCTGCTTAGCTCAGATCTGTTCATTACAGGTGCTGTATCGTGCACATGGGCCAGGTTAGCTTATCAGCAGTGGAAAGGTTCGTGAAAGCCAATTAATGTAAGTGCTCCACTCTCTAACATCTGACATGCACAAAAGGAGCTTCCCTACCTACACTTCTCCTAAAAGGTACGTTCAAATTGAGGGCATGTAGGTGGCATCTGCCAAAAGTGGCGTGTGAATAACATTGGCAATTTAACAAATTCTGATAAAATACAGAGAACTGTAAAAGCAGCAATTCAAACACTCAAATCAAATGCTTATGCTGAGACTACATCCGAGAATCCAGCTTTTTCATTGGGGTAGAGGGAAGGATTTGAAAGATCTTTTCTGCAGGTGTCAGAGGTGTTTTGTGTCCAAAAACTCAAGCCCCTTTGACCGACGAAGAGATTCTAGGCTCACAATAAAGCCACTTCTGTTTAACTTTGCTTATAGTGAAGATATGGCTTTAAAAATGAGATTATATACAAAATGGACAAACAGAAAAGCTTACTGCTCCTAACAGCCGTGGAAACCCTCCTCACATTCACGCAGGTACGACAGCGTATGAGCACCGTGCCAGAGAAGAGCACTGGGTAAGAAATGCTCTGCACCAGCCCACCTCCCGTCCAGCCTGGCTGCAGCTTTCCCAGCACCAGCACAAACCCAAACTGCCCCATTTGAAACACTGCAGGCAAACCTGACCTGAAGAGCCACCCAGCTGCCTTAAGGCACTTCCAAAATCTGAATTTTTGGGAGAAAGAGGGCTCTACCATTTCAGGAGCGGAGCGAGGACCACAGCAGAAGTCAGTCAAACCCACAAGCCACAGAGCTGCGCTTCTTTACTGTTACGTGAGACTATTAATTCCACTCGCACACGGCTTCCCCTCGCTCTCCAGGCCCTGCTTCATAACACGTCAGCTTCTTGCCCCAAAAGCCAACGCTTCCACGCCATACCCCAGAGCCACACGGAGAGCCTCACTGCTCAGCTCGGCTGCGACCGACACGCTAAAGAAAGAAAATGTACGCTGCATTTCTGTTGTGTTAGCTTCCAACCCCTCTAATTTGGAAAGGATAAGAATTGAAACATGGAAAAAAGTCTGGAAGCTCACAGGAATGCTTCTATGCAAAGAAATATCTTCCTTGCGGAATACTAAGCTCTATTCCCCCCAAAGCAGTAAAAATTGAAAACTGTATATGAACACATTTAAGAACACTAATGGAAAAATAACAAGCAGTTAAGTAGTCACGTTCCACCTAAACAACACTACCATTATTGCAGCATCTGACTTTCAGAGGACAACTCAATCCTGGAAGCACATATTGTAATTGCTTTTCCACTACGGGCCTCAGCTTTACCATTGTACCCTTCTCAGGAGGTCAGAACAAGGCACGGCTGCAGCTCTGAAAAGCAATTCTGTTCAGCAGCGCTACCTTATTCATTCTTTTAATCTTACACCTACATATTCATTATGAACTCCGTAAAATACCGGTGCCAAAACCACCATCAAAAGCCGCTGCAATCTCTCTGCTGCTCAGAGAAAGCCTTGACCCTTCTGCTTCCCTAATGAAGATGTCGGGAAGGCACAAATCACACCAGCTGTCGGCTCCGGCACTGGGAACCCATCGAGTCACCGAACCCCACAACGAGCCCAGTGCGATGCAGCCGTTTCTTGCTGTCAACAAGTAAAAAGACACTACCATGATGAACGTGGCTTGTTTTGAGCAAACCGTTCAAAACAGTTTAGCGAGAAAATACCAGTCCTTATTGTGGTGTGAGTGCTGCCGCGTTGCAGCCGTTCAGGCTACGTGAAGCCGGCACCTCACACAGTCGACTGAACGCCCCTTTTGGCCATCCATTTAGAGAAGATCTCTGCTGTTATTACTACGGAAAGCTGGGGAGAAAAAAACAAAAACAACAAAACACAAAAAAACCCAAGTCTGTTTTTGAGAACTGAGGGTAGCAACGTTTGCAGCAACTCCCGCGTTTTGCAATAAAGGAGCCATCTACCGAAATGGAGAAATCTCAGACTTTCGTAACACTTCCTGCAGTGGAACAGGCCCTCTGCTCCCTCCCTGCAGCTGCGGCAACGCAACTGGTTCTGGCTCAGCACATTATGCCACAACAATCCACATAAACCTCTCAATACTTGTATTTTATTTAAATGCAGAATATCTTGGTGATCAGGTTAACAGCGCACCATCACAAACAGTGGTATTGGCACACATGGCGGGAACAAGCCACGTCCCTGGGGCAGAAACACCCTGCATCAGGTTTGCAACCGAAGGGAACAGCACAGTGGACACCCTCCAAGTCCCTTTCCAGTGCCAAAGCTTTATTTCCATCAGCCAAGCTATGAAATGTGGAACACATCATCAGAACAGAGCCAACACAGCAGGATCTTACTACAAAGGTAAGCCAGGTCCTGAAGATCAGGCTCCTCAGTCTCCCTCAATGGGGAATCGAGGCAGCATCCTTTACAGCAGGTTACATGCTGGTTTGCGCAAGTTGCTTGAAGGGGGAGAAAAAACCCAAACCAGCCAGTTTTGTGCCCCTGTGGATTTTCAGGCGCAGGTTTACAGCAAGGGCAACCTCATTCTCGTAGTCACGAATGGATGAGGGACAAAAGCCGAGCACTGTCACGATACATCACCACCTCCTCGGACAAGACAGAAGGTGGCACATCATCACTCTGCTCGTCTGGCACACAAGTGCCAAGGCACCCCAGGGTTTTACCCAGGCTCAGCACGAGGAGTTAACACAGACAAGGACCCGCTTTTAGAACGACTGCCTGTTAGGATGAGCGCTTGGGCCAGACATTAATTACGTTCAATCCTTGGGCTACTCGGAGGATGGCATAAACTGCACGTCAGTGCACTGGCAGATACCTGCGTGATAAACTGCAGTGACTGCGTACGCCGTAGCCTCCCCACCAGCACAAAGCCTATAAATTCACCTATACAGTTTCAGAACATGCTAGATTTGGGTAATTTTTTTCAGCCAACACTGGAGGACTCTGACCTTCTCCCCTTGTTCTCTTCTCCCCAATGTCTCCATACTGCAGTGGCCCAGGAATGGAGCTATTAGACCTCAGACCAATACGCATTTTAAGTAACGCAATTGTCTGTGTCTTTGCAGAGCAGCGCATAAAAACTTATTTTACTGGAAAAGGTCACTTAACTATCATCTCCCTGTGGGCTCACAAAACCCACAAAGCAAAATCACTCTTCTTTCTTTCTTTTTGTTGTTTCAGAAGTCAGAGAAACATCTGACTTCATAGTAATTATTTCTTTCTACACAGTGTGAATGTTTTGTCACATCATACATCCTCAACTTTTATCTGTCAAGTTTTTCCGTCCACGGTTTCAGCTAGACCCTCAATCAACATGGCTTTGTATAAACAAAGTACAAAACATCCAGAGAGAAAAGGGCTAAAGGTGGAGAAAAGCCTGCGTGGCAAACTTTTCTACAAGGCAGCTACCACCGTGACGTAGTGCATAATTTAAGCTCTCAGTAATAATCCTAAAAGATATTAGTGGCCAAAAGGCAGGCAATGTAGTCAAAAGGCCCGGAGAGGCGCAGTCTGCCATAATGCTCTATAATCTGGCAGGAAGCAAGTCGCTTTGCCCAGTGGGCAAGTATACTATGCAAATACGTTTGAATGTTCAGTAAGTTTTCGTTTAAGTGAAAGGTACTGCAATTAATACTATCCTGTTAAAAGTATAGTTTGCATTCAAAAAAGCAAAACAACATTTACTTCAAAATTCGGAATGAAAAATCTTCGTACCTTCGAACTATGAAATGTAACAGGTAGTAAACAACCTGCTTTACAATTGATGTTAGGATTCAGCTCAGTTTTTCAGGGGACTGCAGAGCACCTATTAAGGAAAGAGCTACTGCATACTACAGCAGAAGTCTCACACTTCATACACTTTAATTACTAAGCTGCAGCAAGGGAGAGTAACTGATGCCTAGTCTGTTTTGTTTCACTGTGAAAGGCTTCTACTGCTCTTAATATTCACCAAGGGAAACTGAAATAATGTCTTGTCTCCATCTGAATACCTTGGAATTATTATGGACAAACTAAATCGGAATTATTATGAACAAAGATTTTTTTTTTCCCCCCTCAAAACCCAGGACAAAGGAAACCTAGCAGCTTGCAAAGCCACCTGATAGAGCAGACCTGTATTTCTACACAGAGGAACTCTCCTTCAATAATGGCCTTTATCATAACGACAATTTCAACACAAATAATCCCATTGCAGCATACACCAAGAGGTCAGCCGAGTACCCAAAGCCTCACGGCAGAAGCAACACACTGCAGGTTATCCACTGAGAGCCTTCCCCATAGTGTTTCTGAGCATGCTGAGGATGACCTTCAACTCTGCATCGCTGAGCCTCCCCCCGTCACGCTGCCATGACACTGCAAGGCTGAGCTCAGGGAAAGCAGCGAACAACAGCTTTTATTCAGCTTGCAACACACCAAACTGCCTGTACTGCAGAAAAAAAACCAGCAAACAAACTCCTTCCTACCAGCTACATCTATATCATTTTGCTTTCCAGAGGACAGCACCGACCTCTCTCATCCTCTCTCAAAATGCTTAGGCAAAAATCTCTTTTTTCCCCCCTAAATTCCACTCTAGGAGAGCCTATTATTTCTACATCTGCTAGTGCTACCAAAAAATTGAATCCTAACACTGAATCAAACTGTAGTCTCAGCATATCGGGAGGTTTCTCTGCCCAAAATGAAACACAGGTGCCATCTGTTTCATTTGTAACTAATCACAAGGAGACATAACACTGTGAAACTGGCCCTTTTTAATAGACTTTGTTTTTTTAAAAGACATTTTGAAAGCAAGGAGGAAGAAAGAGGACCATGATATACTAGAGGTAGGAGGATATTTAATACTCAGCAGTCGACAGCACCAACAAGCCAGGCAGTCTGCCGGACAAGCCAGTGCTGGAACTGCCCTCACAGGAAAGTTACCTTCTGCTTTCACTGAAGTTAGGGAAAAACTTGGTACATTCAAAATGATATGAAAGTGAAAGGGCATCTTAGAACTAAACACATTTCTTAAGATATTCTTGGTTAGAACCTTTAAGTTATTCCATGGAAGTTTGCAATTTTTATCTTCAAATTTCAGAAAATAAAGAAAAATTAAAAAACCAAACAAACAAGAAAAAAAAAAAAACACAAAAAACCCCCACACAAAACACAAACAGATCAACACAGACACAAGCACTTGTTAGGTAATAAAATAGAAAATTTGGACAGAAGCAAGGTAAATATTTACCGATTCCATAGTTGAAAGCTGTTGTTAGCAGGACATGTATTAAAATCCAACAGAGGTGTGTCCCAAAAACGCTGTGTAATCTGAAAAACACAGGAATCAGTTCATTAGAAAATTAAAACACACAATTTAATTTTATTCACAACAAGCATGCTATATTTGAGTACATGAAGGCTACTAAATACAAATCCTTGCCTAATCCAGAAATAAACTTTCTGATAACTAGTCTGCACAAACAGAAGAATAGAAGAAATTGTGGAAAGCTTAGCAGAGCATCAACCAAGTTCCATAACTTTCTGATAATAGATTAAAAAAAAAAATTTACTTGTCTCAAGGTTTCTGTAACCATCTGTCTGGTTTTACAGCCATTTTATTTACAAAGAGGGGTATGTCACCCCCAAGCCGTGAGCAACTCGTGAACCGACAGAGTACAGAGGCAAAGTGAGCTGCCCACGGGGTGCTACCAGGTGCCCTGTGCCGGTAATTCACTGTCTTGGACAACTTACACGGAATAACCCGTGACACAAACGCTTTCTTTTTAAGCATACCTTTGGATCCTTGCTCTGAATAGCAGTTAATCTATTACAAACCCCTAACATTTTCTTTATTTTTTAAACAGCTCTTGCTGCACCTTTCAAGGATATTTTTCCAGCTACAAATTCCCAACGTGAAATTTCCAACAGCGGGCAGGAACCGGCAGGAGCTCTCAGCACCCAAGGCAAAGGGGAATTACATTCATTAACCGGGCGACCGAACTGGTACATAAAAAGGTTGGCGGACGATTCCGAGCCCAAACCCAGTACCTGAGCTCTTCACCGCTTCCCACGGCAGAGGAGCGCTCAGCCGCTCGCTGTGAGCAGTCTCAGGTGACTGTCACGTCAGCGCGGGCAGAAACCCGACTTGCCTGACAAGCGTCAGGGCTGCAGCTAAACCCGGCCTCTCTCCTGGGTCACCCGGCTCTGCCTGCACGCCCGGCGAGCACGTTTGCTCAGGAATAAATTTCTCTCCCAGGCAGAGCAAGCTAGTCTGTTCCAGATGAGACCTCCGCACAAGTCACTATCGTTTTTCAGGTGATCTGCCCTGCTCCCCCCCGGCAGAGGGGACAAGTTTCGGACAGCACAGCTCAGCAGAAGCCCACACAAGTCATACGCGCAAGGGCAAGCCTGAACTACAAGTAAGCATGTTTCAGGGTTTGCAGTGTGGAATACCAGAGACCTTGGGCAGAGCCACATGTAAAACACTGTCTTAGCCCAGATTTTTTTTATGTCCATGACGAACCAAAACACCTCCTGGTATCTGCTCAGCATTAGCAGGTTCTTACTTCTACCTGTAAGGGATCTGTAAATATGGGAAAAGTCAATATATGCTCTAAGCAAAAACAGCAAGAACATCTTCAAAACATGCACTGGATGCATAACAGCAATACCTGAGCTTCTGCTACGCTGCCACAGAGCAGCAGCTCAATAAAGGAACTTTGTAAAAAGGAATAAGCTGATGACGTACTGCAGGCAAGCAGCAGTAACCTGAAGCGCAGGCACTGGGTCTTCCCCAGTCCGATTGAAGTTATTCTGGTCTGCACAAACAGGCTAAAGGGTTAATTGCCAACTCCACACACTGCTCGCTGCCAAATTCCCCACTCAAAATCCCATGTCCCGAGTGATCTCTAGACTGTAAATCACACCGAGGGACACAATGACCAACCCCTGTTCCAGCTGACAACAGAAAATTCTGCTTTCTTCCAAAAGGAGAAGTTCTAAAAACCAATTTTATACTGAAAAACTCACATATATAAAGTTACACGGGGGGGAACTACGAAGTACAAGATGTGTTCTTTTCAGCAAAACTAACTACCGCTTTTATTTGCTTGCTCCATTTACAGTTGCCCCTTGCTAAGTGCTACAGATTCCCCAACTCACACAGACCACCTGAACTCCGAGGATCTTCACATACCCGTCCTCCACCTAATTACACTCTGCTTCTTGTGTTCTTTTCCTAAAACCTCTCACACTGATGCCTTTACCGTGGAGCTCCTTTGGGGCAGCCAACCACTACTTTTTAAACCTTGTTTTAATCTATTATTCTTCTCCCAAATTCCACCTCCACAACTTCAAGGCCCAGCTCCCTCGCACCATGCTCCAGAGTGCAATGCTTCTTTAAACAGCAACAGACTTAGTTCCCTGTAATCTTTCCACAACTTAGCAGTCAACGGGACTGGCCTATGTAGAGCTCGTGACACGCAGTTCCATTTTATGCTTTATTGCTGCCCACCACCTTACAAACCGCTTCTCTGATGTAGCTGGATTGGGACACCTGCCTTCCGCTGGGACCGTCTTCAAAGAACGATCCCGGAGAGAGCCTGAGGCTAACGGGGACAGATCCCGGGGAGACCGGCCACCCCCGGAGAGCCTCCTCTGTTTCGAGAAGCTTTCACTCCCTGATGAAAAATGGAAGATGTCCAGATGAGCAACCACAGCTGCATCCAGGGTAGGGCTGCTACCAACTAAGCCAAGGGAAGTCTTAGGAACCACAGTGAGAAGGAACAGGCCAAAATAAAACCAAAAAAATCCAAAGGAAGACGTAAGGGCGCACGGTTCTGACTCAAAGAAAGGAAATCCTGCAGCAGGGAAACTTTTCCAGACAAGCAAAAGGGAAACAAATGAAAGTTTTCTGACATTTTTCTTTCAAAAGAGCAAAGGAGATAAAGACGTACAGCTACCTCATGGTTTTTTCCAAGGCAAGCAAGTCCTGGGGCACTGAATGATCCCTGATGGGGAACGGCAGTCCTACGGAGTATGATGACAATACTTGCACAGCAGCTTTTCCAGCACAATTCCCCTACTCCTTTTATACTCTTTTCCTCCATATAAAAAGTCACAACTCTAATTAGAGCTATCCACTTAAACAGCAATAAAAGATAAATGGGGGAAAAAAAAAGCTGAACTTCCAACTATATTATCTGGAAAATCAGTAATGCTACTTGCTGATAGTAGTGACTGTGATCAATCGTGAACAAAATCATCATAAAAGTCTACAGAAATCCTGCCCCACGACATACTGATACATAATTTTGAAGATATATTTACATCTGCTTCCTGGCCTATGTATAGCAATTTTATTCATTACTTAGCTCACACATAAAATATACATTAAGTATTGCAAGACTGAAATAGTGACCACATATAAGCCAAGTAACTTTCACAACGAACAGTGTACCATTTTTTTATGAAATGGTTACTTATGAAGTACAGAAAATACTTCAGTGGAATATGCCCAACACACTGATCATGGGCAAAACCTGACTGGCTATATGTATTTGGGTCACTCGCACAATGTTCCTGTTGTGCAGAATCCAACATTTCAATTTAAAACTAACTTCACTTCCAAAAGCCTGAATTATAATTAATAATGTTAGACACATTTATCCATCCAATTTTCTTAGCTTTAGTCTGACGAAATTGTATCACTTCACAAACTAGCATGACTATCCTGGTTTCCCCTTCCGTGAACTTCCAACGTGGACCGTTGGACGATGCCCCAGTTAAAGTGCGCGCCAAGCCAGCTGCACCTACACGGACACCGCTTTGCAATGCAACATGGCAGACACTTGTTTTTCCTTTGCGTTGAAATGGTAGTAAAAATACCAAATAGTTAAGCGTTCAAGGTGATCAGATTCTGGTTTGGAACAGGCTCAGTCTTTCAAAGTCTGTGATACTTTATTTTACATTAACATGAAGTAATTTGGAAACTCTGGGTAAGCAGACAGTTCCATTAAAAAAAAAAAAAGTGTTTCAACCTCTAAGTTCTCCCACCAACTTCTGTTCTTTAACACGTAGTCCTCGGCAGTTCCCCACCGATTAGTTATTGATTCCTCTTGCTGCACTCCCAGACATCAGTAAACTTCAGATTTAGAGCACACAGGGCACCTTTTCCTAGTGCTCACTGAACAAATTGGGAACTAAGTAATTCAAACTTCTTTAATAAAAGGGTATCATAACTTTACAGAAATCAGTATTCGAAGATGAAAAAAGCTTTACAATCACAAGATGTGACCTGAAAAAAACAGTATACTTGCATTAAGATTAACTATGGACTATTTACATCAAAGCAGCTCGGGCAGGCAGTCGGGGTCTGGCAGGGGAACACTAACTGGTTCCAGTGGCAAGGCAGGAGGTGGCTTCACAGACGTCAGCCATAAAAGAATAAAACCGGACTGGTTCTGTACAGATGAAGAATCACTCAGAACAGTCTCTATGAAAAACGTGCCCAAGATTCAACAATTTTATACACCTAGATATTTCTAAATTTGATCAACTGAATGCAGAAAGGGTTCTACTTAAATCTCCATTTTACAGAGAGTAGGAAAGAAGCTTCCTGCTGAAGTCTCATTTCAAGCCATCAAGAGGCCAACCCCCCCACAAGAAAGTACGTTTTTTCTTATTAGTGCTTCTTTGAAGCAAAAAGTTGTATTTTGATTTCAAGACAGACTTGCATCAATTCAGATTTTATGGTGATCCAGAACTAAGAAGCATAACAGGATATCAGTATGAGATTTAGATTCTGGTTTAGACCAACTTCTGAATGGAAGAAATCTCTAGAGAGTAGGCAGCCTTTTTCCACAGCACTCATCTGCTTCCCTCAAAACAATTTCAGGAAGAGACAGAATTTCAATGAGGCATCCCTCCGAGGGCTTCAGTAAAAATATACACGGGGGAACACACAAGATACCAACGAGCTTACGCTTTCAGATAAGCTCCATTAGCTCAGATACAGAACTCAAGGAGGTACGAGTACAACAAATCTGGAGGGAGGGGAAATCTAGAAATGTTTTCCAATGCCCTCCGCAGGCATGCTCAGAACAACTCGGTGAGACCGCCTGCACAGCTTTACACAGCACTCTGTATACAAACACTGAACTTTCACCCTGCTGAAGTGAGGAAAAAGAAATTGTAATTCACTGAAATTATTCTCAGAAATTGTAAATTCACATTACAATCCAAGAATCTGAGAAAAAAGGAGGTAGGGGGGGAGAATCCATAAGCAGACAGCACTACAAACCCCACATACTTAATATCAGCTACATCTCTTCCAGGAATATTTGTAGGTACCTTTTGCAACAACAGGGGTTCTATTCCTGCCTGGTTACAGCACCCAAGTCGGTTAAGAATCCAAACGACAAGTGCTGGAGCTCGGGGAAGAAATCAAAGTGCCACACGTACAGAAACAGGGCAGAAATTACTGCCTCCCCTCCCTTCCGTAGTTTTGCTCGCACTCCCTTGAGAGCCAAGAACCCGCCGCTGCCCGCCGCAGCACCGAAAGCTTTCCTCTGGTCCCTCGAGGGGACGTATGGCTGATGAAGACATTCAGATTTGTGGTAATTTCACTCAAGAGCCTGGAAAAGCACACCCAGACCGTGCTACACAAGCTCAGGAATGTTTAGAAAGAGAAGGAAAGAGGAGAGGTATTGCACTGGAGATCTGAAGGGGGGGAGAAAGTTGTTTTCAAGAAATACGCAGAAATTAGAGATAAATAACATGCGTTTAACTGAAATGCCCTGCATCCTATCAGTAGCTTACAGACCAACCATCTCCAAATACATGCAGGCTGAGCAAACTGTTAGTTCAGTGGGACCAGAGTCACAATCGCTCACGCGTGCAGCTGCTCCTACACTTTAAGAAGAAATTTCCAGTAGTGGTGTGAGGTACAGAAAGTGCCTTTCACTAGAATCTACAAAGAAGCAAATATTTCTTCGGCAATCATGATAGCCAACTATGCTCATACAGTACCAATTACCAAAGTGAAAAACCAAAGTGCAGAGAGAACTCATCCAGCGCTTAAAAAAAAAAAGAAAAAAACACCACCTTTCAGTATGTTTGATTGAGAAGAAATTGTAGCATCAATTAAAATTTTATTTGATAGCTTTCAGAAGCTAAGTAGGTAATATATTCTTGGGCTCAAAGTTTCTTTATTTTGCCCTGCAGACAATATGCATGCCGAGATCTACATTTTTTAAAGCTCCTGTCATCTTTGACACTTGATAAAAAAACAAAATAACCTGATACTGTCCTCAAAAACACAGATCAAGAGACTTATGTGTGGGCTGAAGAGCCCAAGGCTCAATTTATCCCATCAAAACAAGCATGAAGGAAGGAAAAGATGTGGTTCCTGTGGAACCAAATTGTCCTTTAAGTGTTTTAATTGAAAGTCTGACAACACAGTCCACAAGAAACTGGGGGTTGACAATAGTCTAAATTCAGAAACGACTAAGCTGTTCAGAGACCTTCAGTGAATGAAAAGAATCCAGGATCCGTGAGGTCAAATAAGAGTTTTAGTGTGTTTCAGGTATTCCTCAAGATTTGTGCTTTTTTCAATTCATTAACCGACACCAGTTACAGTATTTTATATATATATACACGCTGATATAACAATCGGACTCAGCTTCCATCACCAATATTCTTGGCTGACCCTGAGGAACTACTGCACACCATTGTTGTCTGCTTTAAAAATACTCCCAACACCAGTGCTTGCAAGGAGAATAGGAAATGATACTGGTGTACGGTGTGTTTCTATGTCTCCTTGTATAGAAATGAGACTTGAGAACTTCAAATAAAAATTCTGTAGTTCATTTCAGTAGGTCAGAAGATACAAGTGTTTAGCTACTTTTATATTTGAATTGCATTAAACTAAAAAACTAATTATCAGCAGAAGCCTAATGTTTCACTGAGCTTAACCCTTGCAAACATACAACAGGCAGTTAAGCAATAAACTCTGAAGTTACTGGACATTCCAACTTTATTATTGGTTATCTGTTCATATCAGACATTTAAAGTTCTCTATCCCTCAAGAATATCTCAAAATTGCTAACTCCTAAAATTACATATCATTTCTCCTAGAAAGATCTGTGAAAGCAGCCTGAAAGGTACTTGGCAGGGTAAAAAACTGGGGCTGTCAGCAGAGTCCCAGCTCCCAGCAGAACCTGAAAGCTTAAACCACTGAAGTAACTCGTTTTTTCTTGGCGTGATGTGGCAGAAGAGCAAAGCAAGCTTGAACAGTTTCCACTGAACCAGATTTTTCAATTCTGTCCACACAATTAAGAGTTCTGGAAATACACAAGCATGTTCCCTCATCTCTCCTCCTTCACCCTTACCACCCTTCTGTGGCTTCTCTGATGAGTGGAAAGTATTAAGTCAAAATACAGTTTCTGCAATTTCCTTAACCAACCTTGGACTGAAGCTCAAGGCTACAGCTCGCCCTTCTGTACCAGCAAGCAGAGACAAGACTCATTCTGCCGGTCTAGAGGACACGCTGTTTTCCGTGCTACAATTTAGTCTGCCTAAGTTAAAAAAAGCCTCCCCTACTTTTAAAAAATGTTAAATACCTTAAAGATTAGGCACTTTTATCAGCAAACGGGTAAAGAAGTCTTAACTATACTAGCAACATTTGCCTTGTAACAGTGTTAACTTACATCAAGTGGCCACCTCTGTCATGGATGGAAATAAGGAAATGGGTAGGCACCCAAAAATGGTCACCCACTGTCACCTCAGCAGCCTAGGAAGCGACAGGCATCCTTGCTTGTCAGCCCTAATGCTTCCAAATAATCCTCCAGACCCTTACCATTTTTCTTTTTTAGAGCTCCAATATAAAATGTAATTACCTAAGACTGCTGGGTCTTTCCAGCCTTTTGAATCTCTTCCACGAAGATGCATAATCAGGCTCATTTCTTTACTGAATGATCTGCACGTGCAAAGCAAAGATCCACTGTCTCGCTTTGGAAGAACATGTTGCTATTACTGGTACACAGCAAAAACGAATACACACGTTAAGCACGTGAGAATGGGTTTCCGAGAAAACCATCGGCACAGAACAACAGCATCATATTTACTTTCAAATAACCTGAACTGGTTAGCTATCCAGCCATAAAATTCAACATCAACATGTACAGAACCCTCAAGCTGTTTATTTTAGGGTATAGCATAGCTGTTTGGAAGAGACACAGGATGCACAATGGTGTGGATATTCAAAGCAGAACTGTTCCATGATTATTTTTAGTTCACATGAAAATGAGAAGAAATTGTAACCTCCGTATCCTAAACATTTGCTGAGCCCCACCTGAAAAGCAGTTAATTTCCAACTCAATTATTCTATAGTCAGATAATACAAAGATAGTCTAAATAGCACTTTTTTTAAAGCTTAAGAACAGCAGCATACATGTAGACATGTAAAGTGAAAGGCATAATAGAGCTGAAAATCAAACATTATAGAAAGCACTATCCAGGAAAAGACTTTCAACAGAGAATGTCAACAGAGAAACCAACACTCAGAAAGTTCAAGTAAAAGGTAGGAGGCAAAGACAAGAAGTGCTCTTTTTGGGCATACAAACAAGAAGTAATAAAGGAAAACTATCACTACTGGAGTCAACAGCATGAGCAGTAATATTCCCAGATGTTGACAATTAGAAAGGTTTATGGGAAAACTAAAAGAAATCAATCAAGTACTAGAAAACTTAATATTCAAAATATTCAAAAGCTACAGGATTTTAAGTTTTTAACAAAAAACAGCCAGAAGATTACTCAATTCCTGTCCACAGGTACCTATAAAAGAATCGCAACAGATTCATCTGGCAAGCAAACTGAACTGCCACTTCCTCTAGCTTAGATTTGTCATAGCCATCCTAGAAACTTACCACCTGCACTTCAAAACAAAAATAACCCCCAGCCACGTAGGGGAATTTCTACCATTTGAGATCTAAAAGATGCATGATAAAAGAATATGCTGATACGCCATCAAAAGGGACACTCAAAAGGTGAATTCTGAAGACAGACAAAAGTACTGCCCATATTTGAGAGCTCAAAAACCCCCACCATGCTGAACAGAAATGAAGCCAAGCTACAAAATCTTGAAGCTTCAACTTGTCCTAATTAAGCTCCAAGATGCTGGCTTTCAACAACCCAATGAAGACAAGAAGTATGTTCTCTGGAATTAAACCAGTAATTTAAAGTTAGATCACAGCTGCTGTCGTATTTCAGGTACCTTCTGCTTTTCATTCCTCCTAAATACAAGTCTGAAGTGGGACAAAGACATACTGCCCATCATTAGACTGAATACCTCCCCTGTAACTTTACTAAGAGCCCTTTACTCATCCGTTCCACTCAAATTCCCTTTGTAAGTTCTCCTAAGAGCAGGAAGGGGGGTTAACAATGCTGCTCAGCTAGGAAGAGCACCACTTTATTTAAAAATGAGTCTGCCATTTCTTACTCCGTGCTTAATTTTAACACATTGAGAAAATACAGACTATTCTTCGGAAGGAAGAAAGAGTGACAGACAGACACATTTGTCACCTTTACAGTCTCAGATATTTGCAACGATGCAATTCAGTGACAAATTGGATACAGGTTGCTATTAATAACTAAACTATTTCCTTTCTGAAAGCTGATTTGTGAAAAGGATGCAGGCATCCCATTTTAAAACACACTAATTAGCCAAGGAGGAGTCAAGGAAGTCACCGTTCAGCCTTCAAGAACATACACATAGCCTCTCTCAAAGAGGGGAAAACAGAGCAGACTTATCCAAGGAGTGCATGATCCCCTGCTCCAAGAGGTGGTGTACAACCTCCTCGGCCAAGAAAATTCCGTGTAGTCACACGAACATTACAACCTGAGAATTCAACAGCGCAGATACGGGTTTCTTGTCTTAAGAATACGCAGGTCTCACTCAAAGGCTCACATCCAGATCTGTACAGCCATTACAAGGACTAGATGGCACCGTTACCTGCCATAGCACCAGACCTGGCTTGATGACCCAGGGGGTCCCCAGAAAGCGACGTGAAAAATGCAGTTGTTAAAATGTGCTCAAGTCTTCAGCTTCCAGAGTTACAAGTGCCTTACAATCACCTCAAATTACAGAGCAAGAAGAAACGGTAAAGGAAGCGCCTCCCTGATTTACACACGGCATCTCTCCCCTATTGTCTAGGTCCTGGCAAGTTAAGGTCAGAATAAAAAGAGATTCTTTAAAAATACCACATAAATTGAAAGCACCTACAGCTTCCACTGATTATTTTTTTCCCCTTCCATTATAAGCCCTGAACAGGTTTAAGTAGCAGTTGCCATCATTAAAGAAGCTGTTCCCCTCCCACTTTCCATTCTCCTGAAAAATGAACACCCTGGCAGCACCAGGTAACGGTGACGAAGCCGCCGGCTGCTGCAGTCTCACTTAGCTACAGACAGCAGGTCTGGAAAACGGCAAGAGGAGGGCACAGGCCACCTCAGCCACAAAGACTCATCGGAGAGCATTACTAAGTAATAGAATAAGGAAGTCGGATGTCTGTCTGTGTAGGTTAGTGGTACCCCAGCTCCTCAGGAGCAGCTCGAGGGCTGCGGGTGAAGGAACCGGTTACAGCTGAGCAGAGAGATCTGCCCCTGCTCAGCTGCTGGATCCCCTGCTTCTCCCTTGGGCCGCTTCTGGAGCTTGTCCATAAATCGGCATAACCTGCCAGCCCAGCAGAAAACCTACTCCTCTTCCTCTGCCCACTGGTCTCCCATCTCAGAAGGGGCTGAACTGGCTCGTGCTCGCCCTGGGAAGGTGGGGAGCCTCCCCCCCCAGCAGCAGCAGTGAACCAGCTCCGGCCGCGCCGTGTCACCACACCTCAAGAAAATCTACAGACACCTAGTGAAAGGGCATATCCTTCCTTCAAACACATCGCCATCCAAACAAACAGCACAGAGGGTGGCAAGGAAAACGCTCAGAGGACAAAAGGACAGGGAGTTCGGATTAAACCCAGGCCCTTGATCCCCGGCCAAATGGCCTACCCGTAAGCCCACGCAACTTCCAGAGCCAATTTAAAATCCTGAGTGTGCTATGCTTTAGGTTATAAAATCATATTTAGACACACACCTGAAATGTTCTTTGCTCTGCTGGTGGCTAAAAACAATTCCTTTGTCATCAAATCTTGCTTCAGCAAGCTGACGTGACGTTTTTAACTCAGGAAATACGATAATTATGGTTCAAGGTAAACAACTACAATTGTGCATCGTAAACAGTTTCTAATTTTAAGCCTGAGTCCCTCTAATGCCATCCACATTTTAAATAAAGTTTCCTTATAAATGGTTTAGGTTGTCTAAGTAGCTTGTGACTGAGCCCTATTGCTGATTAGCATCAACAGCAGGTCTTGGGAAAACACAGGCAGGTGTAGCAGATAAAAGTCTAGCAGATGCAGCAGGTGAGCTCCTGTATCAAAACGAGTCAAGGTAAGCCAAACATGAAAGGAGGAAAACACACTTTGAATCTTAAAGAGCTTGAGAGGTAAAAACTGCGTCTCTCTTAGGAACACACAGTAAGCGCTGAGACCAAAGCTACACATGCTTACGCAATGTTTGCTGCAAGTCATTTTATATCCCAGACCTCAAACGCCCCACTGCAGCTTCCCCAGTGGCACAAACAGCAAGAATTCAAGTTATAACTCGCTGCAGGAATATCAGCTACCAAGTTGTTCAACACAAGGCAGTAAACTCACCTACAGCTATCCACGCTGTGTCTAAACTAGCCCTTGTGCTACTGCTACCATAAAGTAGTCTCCAAAGTTACCTAGAAACAAAGCCTTACAATAAACAGAGGCGTCACTGCTGAGACTTCGTAAGCCAGAAATGCTGAAGCACAACATCTGAATTTGTCTGAACTACAATGAGGTATTGAGGGCAGCAAGCTGTCTGCCTCCAAGATGAATCATTACACGCAGAGGTAGCAATAACTCCAAGTACTGCTTATAGGTGTTGGTCTCGTAGGCTTTCATTCTTCCTCACCCGAAGAAAAAGTAGTACTAAATTACAACCAAATGAACGCAGCTGAATGAGAGATGTAGTAGAGCAAGCGAGATCCGATACAGACAAAGCATTCTTAAACAGTTGTGCTTAGAAGAGACAGAAATGGTCAAAACTATTCAAACAGCCAGTTGCGAGAACGCTGCTGTTTCTGCAGAAGACTAAACAGTGAAGACGAATCACGGGGTGAAGCCTGTGCAGCTTGGGAGAGCTTGCTCCTCCAAAACTTTTCATCATTAAACATTTTCAAACAACCCCACCCCATTTCTGCTATTGTTGTCCGAGAGGGAATTCCAACCAGAACAATTATTTCCACCACATTTTTCTGTTGGAAGAAGAAAAATGGTAACGCGGCACAGCAGAAATACAATTTATGCAGTAGTTCATCTAGTGACACAAGTCTCCTTCCTAAAGAAAAAAGGATTAACGTGCCTTGAGCCCGTTGTGCAGCAGGACGAATGTATTTTTAGATACAAACACTTGAAGGCAGCAATATGGTGGAAGTCTCCCAGGTTGAAGTTAGCCGTGGGAGGTTAATCTCTCCACACCCTGGAGAGGGCAGTTCATTAAGAGGCTGCTCAGAGCAGAAGGAAACAATTCACCCACTCCCCGGAGAAATCCCTCTTCCCACGACTGCACACAAGGCAGCTCCTCTGAACTCTCCACCGCCCCACATCTCATCCTGATTTGCACCATTTTCTTGGTAACAGCACCATGTCCAGGCTGTGCTAGAAAGCACGCTTCCCTTCCAGATCCCCAGCACAATTAACCGAGCGAAATTCAATGCTGTCTTCAAGGCACAACACGGGACGCAAAGAGCCTCAAAGTCAATCCAAGTGTCCAAGAAAAGGAGGCAGCAGAACAACAGTTTGGCTTTATAATGTTTTATCTGCAATTAACACTTTTTCATGAGTTCTGATAAGGTAACGTATTAGCTGTCAGACCAAACCCAAGTGCAAGTAAGTGAACCTTAAAATATTCTCAAAGTGAAGCTTCAGAAAGAGTCAAATACTCTCGTTGCCACCAAAGCCCTTCTGCTCTTCTCATCCTAACGAATAAATGTTTAACCCAGTAATCAAGTAAAGGAGTCTATTCAATGAGTCCACAAAAGGTAACTTAGTCACCACTTGCATTAGTTTATACCTACAACTGTGCTCACATTGCGATTCATCAAGCAACCATTCAGGACCACACCTTTGGAAAAAAACACCTCAAAGGTTTGCTGAGATAGCTGCCTCAGGCCTGGGAAGAAATCAAAAAACATAAGCTCTCTCCAAGTTAGCCACCACACGCACCCATTTACATACAGACTATAGGGTCGTGTGGGTTTTTTGTTTGTTTTGTAGCCCACTGCCCAGCTATGCTCAATCAATATAATGACATCCCCTTGACTTGCACCACGGGCTAATCAGCCATCATATGCTCCACCTTCATTCCCGTAAGAGGCTGTTCCTACGATATTGGAAATACCAACCGAACACCAGCTCAAAAAATTGCTTCCTAATATTTTCTTGTGCTATTACGTATTTTAATACTTAACTCTCAAATAAAATACTTCCAAATTATAAAGCATTTGGTGTGGAACAGTTGATTTTTGGGTAGCTGAAGTTAAGCAAAAAAGGAATAAAATTCAGATAAAATTATGAGTTACAGAGAGTAAGTGTTCATTATTCAATAAATTGCCAGCAAGTCTGACTGTCCCATCTGACAGCTTAGAGATGCTGGCGTTGTCAGAATGACTCTCCTACCCCCCTCGAGGGGGTACTTTGGAGTATCCCAAACATGTCACTGAAGAACACAAACTAATGGTCAATTCTGAGCATTAGTGTGAAAACACGTAGAAAAAAAAGGAGGAAAAATGCAAAAAGCCTACATGAGACCCAAAAGTCCTGATTACAGCCAAGCCATTTTTCAGACTTTTACTAAAATTAGATTGGCCTTTGACTATGAATCACATCTGCCTCTTGGAAACAGCAAAAGAGCACCAACACCACACAGTGAAAGACACAGAAATACGCAAAGGGAACAGCAGTGAGTAACATCTATTAACACGGCTACTCCACATCACACACACACCGCACTGTGCTTATACACCTCAAAAAGTAGTTCATTTATAATAGCTCACAGCTTTCATGGAAATTGTACTTAAATATGGTGTGTAGGTATAAGAAAAATAAAGCTTGATTCAGCCCTGCCTCCCCTTCTTAGCCCTACCTCCTCCAAACACTTTAAAAGGGATGTTATCACTACTTGTTTATATGCCATTACAGGAAAAAAATGCTCGGTTTCTTAATACTGCATTACAGAACAAAATGTTACTCAATTCTTTCTGTAAAGTACCAAGAAATAACTGTGAGACCATATGCATCTGAAAGCATCCACGTGCTGGAGTAATCCGGACTTACGCAACCGACAATTGGCATCTAACTGCGCAGAGCCGGAAAGAAAGGGCCAACATACAAATTTTCTTTAAGACCTAAAACCAAACTAAAAATTCATTTTCAGGAGTCCGATTCGGGAAGCAAGTAAAATTCACGTCTTTAAGTTACAATTTAAGGTTTCTGCCATGAAAGTACACAGACAAAAGAGAATCCCATGTGGTTGATTTTCTCTCCTTTAGCTCATCCCATTAAGCAAAAATGAATTGTTTGCCAATTGACGAGTTCAGTTTGAACCGATGCCACCATGATTCTTATCTCGGTAGCTGGAAGGCAAGTCCTTCCAAGGTTTCAACAAGCCATCGACAAAGGCACAGATCAGCATCCTTCTATTTTCTCAGCGTGTCCTAAAATGTCAGGCATCTGAGCACAGATATTCCTGGAGATCATGGAATCATAGAATCGTTTAGGTTGGAAAAGACCTTTAAGATCATCAAGTCCAACCGTTAACCTACCACTGCCATCATGCTGTACTTCACCCTTGAACTCACAGTAAAGAAAAGAAAGCACCCACTCCTACACGCTTACGGGATCCACTACAGCCCCCAGCCCCCCTCAGATGAGGGCAAATCCCACCACCACGCTACGGCGTGTACTGCAACACGGGGTAGTATCTAAAGCCTTAAATCACCTCTGCCTTGGGATGGCCCCGCTACCTTCAGCTGTAAAAGCAGCTTCCTACCGCCAGCTGCAGTGGACGTATATAACGCTCACATCTGCATTTTCTGAGCCCGGGGGTTCCTGAGTGGAAGTAAATCAAAGGGAAATGTGGGCACAGTTCGGAAGAACAGCAGCCGTGGCATGAGGCAGACATAGACAAGGCAGCCAAAAATAGAGGCACAAAACAGACCCAAAATCCACAGGCAGGCAGCAAATGTGACTAAAATCCATCCTCACCCCCCTCCTAATCTGCTCTTAGCCAAAAGGAAACATTTTTCCCCTTATATGCATGATTAAGTGCTTTGGTATTACTCTGTTAGACAAAGCTCGCTGTTCTTAGGTGCAAAGCTTGGGGTGGAAGAGAAGGTGTTTGCCCGGCTGCAACCACTACCGGAAAGACACAGACACATTATTACAAACAGCAAGTCAACTTTTTATGCACAGATAAGGATAACAGATGTTTCATTGCTGTGTTTCAAACATTTAAGAGCTTAAACTGAACCACAGGAAAGAGCGTTACTAGTTAGGCTATTACAGCAAATGAAATGAAAATTGAAAACGAAGTCTAACTGACATTAAATTTAAGTAAATATATATCAATTCCACAATCATCATAATACATAGACAGTTCTTACGACAAAACTTCTGCAGAACAGAAAAGCACCCTTGATAACTCTGAATATTAAGCTGAGGTACCACAGGCATCTTACAGTTTATATAAATAAAGTGCCTCCTGCAAATAATCATGGTTCCTTCAGCGAAAACTGCAGCATGATTAACAGAGGTCCATTATAAAGGCAATGCATAACCCAGCTCCTGTGAGTAGTCACTGCCACATCGGACTGCGTTTCTATGGCAACCAGGGAGGAAAATATAAAGCAAATTACAGTTAAATGAAAATTATTCTCCATGACAATATATGTTAATGCAAGAACATTTGCAAGGCCATTCTGGATAAAATGTTTACATTCACACGTGTTTACAAAAATAAATAAAAGGCAGGCTGTAACAGCTAATGGATCATCCAAAGATAAGGATTATAGTCTTTTTTTTTTTCTTTTCAAGTTTTAATGCATTCAGAATAAAATTCTTCAAGCTAACAGAATGGAAAACAAACCACCTTAACAAAGGTATTTGCACATTTCGATACACTATACATTCTTTAAGAAACAGTTTTTCAGAAGATCTAACATGTACGTTTTTGAATGTTGTGATCCTTTAATTTTCCTGGCTGCAAACAAAGAGCACATTTATACCTCCTCATCCCAGGAGAAAATGTTTTAAACGAGAGGCTAAGTCACTCAGAATATTTATAGAGATCTGACTGAAACTGGAATAGTGACTTATTTTAATCAGCTATAACTTACTTATTGAAAACTGGAAAGTGTTTTATACCTCAGAATTTGCAGCATTAACTCTACAGTAGGAGAGTCTTACACCTCACCATGGCTCAAAAGCAGCACGGGTCAATGAGAACCCGTTGTCAGATACTTTTACGAAAGCCCACAATTAAGGCTTTAAAAGGTTGTCCTACTCTCCCACCATGATCACTTAGCCTAAGCAGTCCTTTTTTTAGGGAACATATCTCAGTTTTTAAATATCTTCTGAAGCATGAGTGAAGTTAATTGGAATGAGGCTCATTCAAGAGGCAGCCACTTATTTATTTCGTTAACTCACTTGGCTTGTACGCCAAAGAACAGCCGAAAGAAAGAAAGTAGGTTATAAAGTGACTTACAGTCTCTTTTCCACTCTGAAGCGCCACGTTTTAAGAGCGGTTTAAAATACTGCATTGGAAAAAAGCCCCCCTCTCAGCCGCGTTTCACGGTTCCCCCTGCCAAGTTCCTTTCCCATGGAAATGGTCTGCCTGTTCCGCGAGTAACACAGGTGCAGGTTTCTTAGGAAGACCCAGAAAGAGCACACAAGGCACTTTTTGAACCCGTTTCAGTGAGCTGGGAACACAGAAGACTGCATTCACTCCGCTGGCACATCTGAACTTACTCCGTACACGCTCCCACTGACCTCTGCATCTGTCTCTTGCCTCCACGTACAGAACAATACTTGAATCATGAGGATCATAACTTTTTATGACAGTGGGAAAACTGCAATATTCTCCACAAGTTCACTCCACCCTGCACATAAAACTGCTCATAGGTTCAACCATAAAGCAAACTACCTTCTTTGAAGTTCGACTTAAAGCCCTGCACACGTTATAAAGCTGATCTGAAAAAATGCAGCATATTAACATTTTACATAACCACACTCCTGGAAGGCATCATTCGTTAATCATTTGGTGCGACTGTTGACAAAAGCAAGTTAGGTCAGAAAGTATCTGGGTAACAAAACTCTTCACAGGTGAGCTCAGGTTACCCACAAACACCAAATTCACATACCACCAAATATATTCCAGTCATGCTCCACTTTCCCCAAGGATTGTTTGCTGTAGAGCCCACAGCAGCATTACCGTTATCATTTCAACTAATTTAGTCGCTGATCTCAGCACAACCACGACTCCCTCCATCTTCCTCTCTACAGCGACGTGCAGACTATCTCCGTACAACGCAAAGAAACAGCTACAAACCTTATACTGGGGCGGGGGGGGGGGAAATCTGCAAATCGAACTACAGTAGCAGTTGCTAGGTTCCTTTTAAAACCTTCACTAATTGCTAGGATTGGGTTTCTACTGGAGCTCCTTGCTGCAGTGGTGGCGGGGTGAATGTTGTTTTCACAAAAGAACTTCTAAAACCACAGGCTGCATGTCTACAACAGCAAGTATTTATATTCTGTGCACAAATCAGATTGTGCGTACACACACCATCCCCACCAGTCCTCAAGCAGATGAATCCCACCAGGGCCAGCTACCCTTCCGGACACGATCGGGTCAGGCACCTTGCTTTCTGCTGACGTGCACCACATCCTTTTGTGGAGAACTGACTTACTGTGACAAAATGCATCCGTGTCAGAAAAGTCATTTTCTCTGTAAATCTAAGCAAATGCATGCTAACATGAAGTAAAATTCTAGAGGAAACCATGCAGCTTGCAGCTTTCATGCCCTAGCAAACGGCAAGTGGTTCAGGGGAAAGGCAGGCTCCTAGGCGACAGTAAGGATGCAACATTGCCAGCAGACCTCCCATGCACCCTTCTCCGTTGCAAGCTGCATCGAGTCAATTAGCACCAGACGGACAAGATAACGACTCTGAAGAGACTATCAGAAGGATTCTTGTGGATTTCAATTACCTGCACTGCTCCGTAAGAGTAAATTCTGCCTGTGGAAAAGAGCCCCATCGTTCAAATACAGGACGGATCAGTAAGACAAAGATTCAAAGAGCTGATCTAACCAGAGACAATAGGTGGTGACAGTGATGCAGAAGAAGTAACGAGCCATTAGTGCTAAGCACAACAGGCATGCCACAGCAGCCCCAATGCTGCCAGCACCCCAAACTCTCGCCCCTGGCAGAAGTCTCCATGCCCTCAGATCCTTCACCTCTAAACCTACCGCAGCTTCGCTCCATTTTCAAGCACTTTCCTCCCACCATGCAAAAACAAGGCCCAGCTCTCGAGAGGGAGATGAAGATGCAGGGTGATCTCAGAGAAAAAGGAGAAAGGCAGGAACAGATGGGAAGGAACATCAAAAGGCAGACACGCTAAAATTAGAGACAAGAATCCTGGATGAGGAGGACCAAGGCGAGAGCAGGGAGCCGAGCAGAACCTCCATCAGATGAGGCTCCCGGGAAGGTGGAGGGACAGACAGAAGGGAGAAGAAATATTATGGCGGGAGATGTAGGGGAAGCTAGCAGACAGAACAGACTGCAGAAGTAAATTCAGCATTTTAAGACTACAACCTGTAGCTTTCTAACTAAGAAGCACTACTCAGCACACCAGGAAAAAGCCACAAAGTTGACTTCTCGTCTGATCTCGTCTCCCTGGTATGAGGGCTAACTCAAAGGCAATTCAGCTCTCACCACAGAACAAGTTTAACACCCCGGAACCAGTGCTGATCACAGGGGAAGGCGATTTAATTCGCCTTTAATTCAGAGCAGCTCTGAGTAACGCAGGGCACCTCAGATCCTGGTCAGAAAGCCAGAAGGCTTCTGGGCTGCTGGCAAAATGGAGAGCGTCAAACAGACCAGAGACAGGACAGTCACTGCGCAGCACCCCGACGTGCGCCAAGAGACAGGCTACAGCAAGGAAGGAAACTAGAGAAGATACAGCAGTTACCACCTACCCTAATTTTCAAAACTAGCATATTCTCACATATCCTTTCTGAGCTGATAGGAGAAAAAAAACCACACGAGTTGGAGTCAAAGGTCAACGTTCAAGGAGTGCAGGTTTTCATCGTCAAACCTGGCTAGTGCATTCAATGCTTGGACTGCTCAGAAAGGTGAAGTTTTACACACAAAGCCAGGCTTGCTCGTTACAGACCCACAATCTAGTTCGGATAAACCCATCTGCCTGTGCGTAGCTGCAGGATGAAACCAAGGAGACAGCTAGCTATGGGAAGCAGCCAAACACTGTAACTAGAGCACCAGCTCACCCAGCGGTATTTAAACAACCATAGCACAGCCATGAGCAGGATGTTTGTTTCCACACACACACACCCCTTCCCCGCATCTACCCATCTCTTCCCAGCATCAGCATGGCTAATCTCATCCTTCTATCTAAAGATATAACTATAGCAGTACTTTATAAATAGGCTTACATCTTCAGTCCATCCAAGACCTGACGCAATGGCAGAACGACAGTCGGTGCGGCAAGCGGCGTGTGTTGTTACGACAACACTGACATTTCACAATCTGCAACAGCCATCATCGTGCATAACATGGAAAACACCAGACAGAAAGTGTAAAGTCTACCCAAAAGATTACTGCCTTTCATAGGATACGCTCACTGCCAGAGCCAGCAGGACATCAGATCTCTTACCTCCTCCCTGTAGAAGGCAGCTTCCAGGAGACCATTCCCAACAGTGAACTTCTTGGAACTTTATCTTGGCTCCTCCTGGACCAAGCCAGCCTGCAGAAAACCCAGCTACTTACTAGTAATTTGGAGCTCCTGGTACAACTTGTTTACACAGAGCAGGTCATAGGATAGGCTGGAAGGTGTAAGCAGGATATAGTTTTTATGGCTCTGAACTCCTGCCCAGATAAGCTGATAACGCTCTGTGCTGAGGGGGAGGGGAGCACTTACATGTGTGCTTTATTTAAAATGAAGATGCACCGTGAACTGCAGTTAAGCATTTTGTACTTAATAATGGTGTTCCCATTCACCTTACTCCTCTAAAGCTATTTAATGTATTTTTTAGGAGTTCCTAATTACATGTATTTTCATTTCATATCAAGATATTCAGAGCAGCACAGTATTTATTTTCAAAACCTAGCTCTTCAGCCTCTTGCTGCCCGGGCTGTCAAGCCTTCAGGGACAGGCTGCCGCTGGATTGTGGTGAGTTTTTTGGAGGGTAACATTGCCCTTCTTTGCCATGCCAGTGATACAACTTTAGCAGGTTTATGCTGCTCTAAAGGTAAATTATTTTAGACCTTTTCTATACTGCAAAGCTGTCAGTCTCTTAAAAAAAATGTCAGAGCCAGCTTCCTTCAGCGTTTGCCTCCCCTCCCTCCCGATTACCCACAGCCAACTAACCACCCCACCGTGACACCCATGTCCCCAGCTGAGCACCTTCCACTCAAACAAGGACCACCTTGACATTTTTCTTATACAACGCGAAAGGACAGGAGATGCTTTCTTGCTGCTCATATGTGAGAAAAACATCAGTCCCCTCAGCACACAGCCGAGACAAAGCTTCTTTTACACATCCTAAAAAGTTTTCTACCCTTTCCATTTTCCTAGTCTGTCCATTTTGTTGCTAGAGAAGAAACAGGAATGCATTTTAGTCACATATGAACCCAGTGCCAGCAAGAACACTCTTCACCTAACAGCAGAATTAATATTTCAATGTTTCCACAAAATATCGAATGTTGTAACCTTCGGTTTACTAATACAAATGCAGTGTACAATCAATAGTTTGCTCCTGCCACTGCAGTGACTTACAGTGGAAGATTTATTTTAAAATATTAATCGGGTAAGTTTGGTTTTCTTAGAGACAGGGGAAGAAAGGCTGCCTACAGATTTTTAGAGGATAAATAATTCAATGCATGAATGCCAAGGGCAGTACTGCACACATCCATATGGCAGGGACAACGCAGACAGTAATATATGCTTCACATCACCACCCTGACAGTGCCTTCAACCCTGACCTAGAAAAAAACATCACTTTCTTCTGACTACAACAGCTAATTCACGCTCCGTCATTGCTACTCCGCAACGCTAAGGACTACCGCACGCTTTTTCTTCACTTTGGGGTAGCGTCTCCCAATTCTTCAGCCTTTGCAGACTGCAATTTCAGCCTCTGTTCACAACAGCTACACCGCAACGAGTAGAACAACTTATTCACACGACGAACTTAAGAAAATGGCAATGAACGAGAAGAGACACAGTTTCAGAAGCCCTCTTTAGGAGCTCACGCCTTTTCACTACCAAAACCGAAAGGGGCAGGAGAACCCAGGAGGGTTTCTCAGGCGTGAGGTCTGGCAAGACGCCGGCGGTGCCATGCAGAGAGCGGGCGCCGGGGGAGAGGGGAGGCCGTTCCCGCTGACGGCCGGCACCCATCGCCTGCCCGAGCTCCTGCACGGGGTGCTGCGGAGCTGCAGGGCGGACGCAGGACCACGTCGGGCACGTTGAAGGCTGCGACAAGGCGGAAGAGGCTGCTCGCTGGGGAAGCCTCCCCTCCTCTCCTCCACAACACTCATGGCCAGCAAGTTGCAGTCGTTTCACACTCCCAAAATTAACCGTACAGACACCATCCTGCCCCACTGTCCTATTTTGGTGGTGATTTGGTAATTTCTCTACATCCCACAGTTTGGGGAAACATTAAAGAATCAAGAGGAAGAATTCTGGAGCCCAAAATACCTTCTAAGGATTATTTCCCTTTCTGACCCCAATTACTCCTTCAGTTTATTAAAGAGAATTCATATACGCAGAAATGTTAACACCCTAAAGAGTCACATAAACAGAAAAAAGTCTGAGGGCGCCATTATAAACAGAGTTAATGGAACCCAGTGATTGGAAATGGATCTTGAAAGCTGTCAGATCAAAGCAAGATCTTTCTCGTGTAAGGACTGCATTACCCTTGGAGCCACAGAGCTAATACCGTCTATAAAAATATTTTGCTCAAATAAGTTAAGAACAGCAGCGTTTCATCTGTCAAAAGGTGCGAGGCTTTTATGGGATTAGCCATTCCACATACAGCATAAAAATTAGAACAGATTTTTAAAAGCCCTCAGCTCATCTGACGAAGACTACACAGACCAACGTGCGTGCCTGCTTTCTTCACACACGCTACACGCCGAACAGATTTTTCACTGCTATTAGCATTTAAGCTTCTTTTTCTCTTTTTTTTTTAAATACACTTGTAAAGGATTACAAATTGGCATCACCTATAGCTAGCCACAGATGAAGCCAGCACCACCACCCAGACTCAGACAAATTAAGATTTTTAAATACCCAACAGTTGCACGAGAAAATACACCAGAAAACACTAGTTCTCACAGGGGAAAGCTTGAAAATTCCAGGTACGGTCGCATACGCTCAAAAACAGCCTCCACGGGCGCTGACAGCTTCCTACCCCCCTTCCCAGCAGGATACCAAAGACAGGATTTTGCCCAAGCACACTTTGTTAAGGCTCTAGCTGCACAAACCCGTACTGTTCAGGATGCTTGTGATTTCAAATAATTGACTACACAAGCCTTCCTTTAACACTGATGTGAGTATTTTTAATGACCGTGCACCAGTGGCATACACATTACATAACACTTGGCTGAGAATCCCGGCACGCTGCACCCTCAGAAAAAGCAGCTCCGTGCCGCTCATCTCTCTTGCAGGAAAGAGAAAATATTTAAAAGCTGCATACAAATCATTCCTGTAAAGTGTCATGCAGACTGTTTTAAATTAGATGGGGTAAAAATATATGCGAGTTTATCACGAAACACTAAAATCTTTGCTATGGAGACACCGGTTTCTCTCCACAGCCTTTTACAACTGAAATACATGCAATTCTCACTCGCGATGGAGGCAGCAGACAAGCCACCTTTACTAGAGCCTCGTCAAGGAAATACGATTAGAATAACAACCACCATGTAAATATTTCCAAGTATTATTTGCTTTGCTGTACTGAAAAGCAGTAGTACCTGTCACTACTTGCTATGTATCTACCACCATAAAATCTTAATACCAAGGAAGAATTTCAATCCGTAAGGCAGACTGTCAAGCCTGAAATTCAGGTACTCCGCACGGAGGGAGGAAGAGGGGCTAACCTCGTAAGAACGCTGTCACTGGGTAATTTTACAAAATGTAATTAACCAGCTCCGGTCCTGTGCATTTCCTTCCCTTGGAGAAGGATTTCTTCACCGAGTAATTAGACCGTCCCAGTTAAGACTCAAGTCACCACAGAACATATTTTCCCCAAAACAAAGCCACACGCACACTTAGAGAAGATTCAAGCACTATTTAAAAAAAAAAGATACTGCCATTTCCTCACAGTAACTTAAAGCTTTTCCTTTTTGCCTTAGTCACTGCATGGATCTAAAACTAACTGAAACCAATACACTTCCATGAGAGTCCCCAAAATCCTGGTTTTATACCCGCACTTGAGACACTTCATTATTATAGAGTATTACCTTCTTTTAATGTATAGAAAAACAGGAGGTTAAAAAAAAAAAATCTTAGTACTTCAAACATATGTCCAAAAGCCACAACATAAAGACAAAGAGTACAGATTAAATGCTGTAAAGATATACTTGTCAGGAACCTTCCTTTGAAGTATCTGCAGGAAACACTGTCATCGTGCAGCCATGTTACAATTACACAGTTAAAATAATCACCACCAGTTGTAAGTAGTCCATCTGGTTTACTGAAAAGGGAACACTGCTGGTACAGTATTGATTAACATGACTAGTCTTCACTGACCCTAGAGAAATACATTTGTCTGCTCTACTGAACAGCAGAAGAAAGCTGCACGACACTGTGACACACTTCATTTTGTTTAGAAGCATTTTGGGGGACTTAGTCAATTAAAACATAAGTAGAAAATATCATAATCCTAACAGGTTGCCTACCGCACACGAAGGAAAAAATGAAGCCCAGCGCTTTGCTGGAGGGTTTTTTGGTTTTGTTTTTCTGAGTATTCTTTCCCCATCCAAAACCAACATTCATATTGGACAATCTGTATGCTTAAGTCTGAGAAAATGCTATTACAACATCATAAAAGCAAAAAGCAACACACACAAAAAAAAATCAATTCACCCTGAGCCACGTTTTTATGAAATGGAGATACGGACAAGATTTCATTTTTAAAAGCAGAAGCAGAGCTGAATGGTAGAACCAATTGTGAAACGCTAAATGTAACCTCTCCACTTTCCAGCCTGTCAAAGCAGCAAACACTTACATGACCAGGGCTCCTACAATCGCTATTTAGAACAGAAATGAGGAAAAAAAAAAAAATAGCTGCGAACTGATGAAGTTGGAGGGCAGAAAGTGAAGGGCTCGGATGTGCTCCAAACTCCAATGTGTTGTTCGCTGTATGGGCAACTCAGTCTGCCGAATTTCGCAAACCAAACCCTTACCACTTACTCAGACAAGTCTGGAGGTGATGCAAGTCCCAGCTAGCCTAATAACACAGGTTCACAGCAACCTCCACTGAAGCCCAGACCGCCCTTTTCCAGGGAGGACACAGACGAGATGTGCCCTGGCAAGTTTTATACCTTCCTGCGCTACCTCCTTTAGGACTGACAAGTTCTCCTAGAACCAAAGAGACCCAGAGCACCTCTGCATTAAAAAAAAAGCTGAGCTCCACAAACCCCAGACACACCTACGCAAGAGCAGACGCCAGGACGGACACGGGAGGGCAGACAGGGCTCTGCTTTGGGGACAGACGCGCGGAGGCCGTGAGGGTAACTGTGCTGTAGGAGCAGCTCGAGCAGAGCCCCGAGCGTGCACCCACGCAGGCACAGACCACCCCTCGGAGCCAGATCTCCCACTGACGGAGCGCTTCCCACGGAAAGAAAACAGGTCACACGGCTTCAGCGGCGACATTTCACGGGCATAACGAAACGAGGGGCCGAAGAGTTTCCTTGCCCAGACAGAGAAGTCACTGCAGGTCTCGCTCCACTCGCTCCTTCTACCGCACACCACCACAATCATTTAGAAGTGCTCCAATACGGACCTTTAATCTGCCAGTAAATCCACTCTTTCTTTTTAAGTTAATCAAGTCAAATATTTAGTTCCTGGTAGAGCACACACAAAAGAATGTACTGATGCCATTTGAAAACACGCGAGAGTTAATCTCCTTTTCCCCACTCCATGGAGTGGTTCCCCCCCCCAGAAAAAGGAAATAATTGGAGTGATTATATAAAAATGTTCCATTTTACGAACAAACCAGAAAAAAGGAAAAAAAAACATTTAACTCCAAGTTCCTTAAATTTATACAAATTTCAGGAAAGCACACAACCACTACAAAGCATTACATTCACAAGACGTTTTCAGCTAAATATCTTTGCCTACACAGGAGGGGAAAAAAAAAAAAAAAGGTCTATACCCAATTTCAGAAGCCATCTCAGGAGGGAATTTTGCTTCAAGAGCTGCCTGGAATTTGTTCTCTGCCTATAGGGCCATGTCCCCAGTGGTAAGAGAGTACTTTGTGTACAAAACCAGGAGGGGGGAGGAACCCTTTCCTGCAACTGGATATCAAAACAGATCTCCAGGCTTAGAGTAGAAGCCAATCCGTAAACACACCGACTCTTGTGCCTCAATGAACAGGCCGGTTTTCAATCCGCACGCACACCCCCCTCGCAGGACAGCTGCTCTCTCTGGGAAAGGGCAGAGGGCATCAAGGCTCAGCTCATCCCCGCTCCTTTCCAGGCGAGGGGTGGGGGAGAGAGGCGATTTGCCTTTCTAAACACGCCATCAATCTACCGGACTGGGGGAGGTTAATTCTGGACTGCAGAAGTGCAGCTGTTTTGGGTTGGGATTCTTCCCCCCCCACCACCACTCTTTACTAAGGGGCAAAGGTGTCGAGCAGCCCCTCCCCGGCACACAAAGGCTTCTCCGAGGAGAAAAATACCAAGCAATTTAAAGATTAAACTAGAAAATAAATAAATAAACGCAGATCAGCCAGGCTGGCTGGCGGCAGCTCGGTTCAGCTCCATCCTCTGCGCACACACACGCAGGGCTAACGCCTACCCAGGGATGATGAAATGGGAAACGGAAATTACCATTTCAGACAACTTTTGGTATTGTTCCTCCCCGCACAGCGCTCACCCCAAAATGTGCTCTCCCCTCCCGCTTCCCCCACCGCACCTCCACACTCTGCCGTGTTCNACCAGGCCGCGGCAGGCCCCTCTCCCGCCCCCGCCGCCCCTTACCGGCGCTCCGGGCTCAGCGGGCCGAGGGCAGCCTCGCGGGGGAGCGAGGCCTGCGGCTCCGCCGGCCCCGCCGCATAGAGGAGGC
>VZTQ01009552.1:0-45702 GCA_013400755.1 Pelecanoides urinatrix | reverse complement strand
TTACTGAAGTCCAGGTAGAACACATCCACAGCCTTTCCCCCATCTACTAGGCAGGTCACCTCGTCATAGAAGGAGATCAGGTTGGTCAAGCAGGACCTGCCTTCCATGAACCCGTGCTGGCTGGGCCTGATCCCCTGGTTGTCCTGGACATGGCTTGTGAGTGTCCTCAAGATGAACTGCTCCATAATCTTCCCCAGCACAGAGGTCAAGCTGACCGGCCTGCAGTTCCCCAGATCCTGCTTCCAGCCCTTCTTGTAGATGGGCGTCACATTGGCAAGCCTCCAGTCATCCAGGACCTCCCCTGTTAACCATGACTGCTGGTAAATGATGGAGAGTGGCTTGGCAAGCTTCTGATGAAGAGATTGTGCAGATTAGACACTATATCAGATGAGAAAAGGAATCGACCTGAGGGAACTGCATTGGGCAATGAAAGAAAAAGGAAGGGAAGAATTTAGAGGAAGGAAAGCATGATAAATGGAAGGGGCAGTGCAGATGCAAAGAAACTGAGGTTAAGTAAGATCTGGATAGTGTGAAACAAAATTAAATGAGAATAGACATAGAGAGTTTATGAGAGGAAGGAAATCCTTACAAATAGAGGCTGTACACAAGGCAAAAAGAACTGAGGCAATCAATATTCTGCTTTTCTTACTGGAAAGGGGAAAGACACATCTATGTGTCTTTAAGAAAGTCTACTGTTGGGAAGTGTATGAAGCCCTGGAGCTCTGCTTAGCTACCTGCTGAACTAGCAGCAGTTTGAGTATTCTTTTGCAGTAAAAGGGATTCTTAATAGATAATTGTAGGTAAAAATTTCTTCTGCTAGAGGAAGTCTAGCTTGGAAGTGTAGCTTATTGCTTGGATAAGCAACTTAGATACAGTGACATAATGCAATTAAGTGGAGGCTGTGAAAAGTCTGGTGGAAACTAGTGATGAGCAGTGTGCTACTTATCTTCTTCACTTTGCAATACCTTTATCAGCATGACTAAATGAGGTCTTTCGCTTATATAGCATGATACAAAGATTTTCTCAACATTGCTTTAGTCTGGCCACATTACTCATAAAGAGGAAAGCTGTGAATGAGTTATATGAGTCACACCAAAAAAAGGCAATAAGCTCTCACAGAGCATCATTTAGCTACGGCTTCATACAGGGCAGGAAAAAGATCAGTATTTTAGTAGAGCTTTATTTCTTCTGTGTATTCTATACCTTCACAAGTGAAACCAAGAGCCCATAATTACCACGATTCAGAGACTTAAAAGGTCAATGATTATAGCTCCTTTTAAAAACAGCAGTAGCTTTCCTATAAGTAAGGGTATTTATTTCGATATTCTTATTACTTATCCTGNTTGTAGAGTTTGTTTCCGTGCATCCATACTGAGCCATATGTTCCCCACTTTGAAGCTCCTAGTTCTGATTGCTGCCAAAATAGCAGGCTTTCAATCTCTACATGCCTAAACATGTATCTCAGGCCACGCAGAGCTGTAAACAAAATTGCACAATATTACAGTGTATGGCATTATATGTGAAAAAGACCAAGTTTTTCTAATCTGCTTTGCAGATTAATTTTACAAGTTCAGATTTCTCTTTCACATTTCCTGATTTTTTTATTATTTAATCATTAATGTGAAAAGAACAAAAACAGCTATTTTTGGATGTCCTGAAAAATTGGAAACATTGCATTATTTGAAATATATTATTCATTTTATTTATATATAAAAATTATATTTATTTCTTCTAGTTAAGCACAGGTAGAATTGGAAAAGGTGAAATATCTGGAGTTTCAAAAGAGATGAAGCAGGCCAGTTCTGGCTAAAATATTAGGGAGAAAAAAGTTCATCTATTACTCTCTGATTATTTTTCCTACAATTTCTTATAAAAGGTGGCGCAGAATATTGGAATGATGTTTGAATTTTTTACAAAAGTTAATTTCTTGGTAACCGCATATCTGAAAAGACAGAATTACTGATTTATTTTCTGTTTATGTGACAGGAATAAAAGGTAATTACCTTCAGAAAGGTAATTTAAAGGAATATAAAAATTTGAGTATATTACCGGTTTTATCAAGAAGCTGTTGTCACAGTGACTGTTAACACAAAGGTTGACGTTGCACTGAACAAGGAAAATTAAAATGAAAAAAAGGTAAAAGAAAGAGAGACAGAAAAAAAAGGGGGGAGGGGGGAGAAAGAAAGAGAAGGTCAGCTCATGGATGATATTTTTCTGAGATTAACAAACTGAATCTGATAAGATAACGTCATCAGTTAAGACACTGTTCCTTCTCAGTCAGAGAATATATGAACCAGGATTCAGAGGGCTTCTCCTGAAAGAGACAGCTATGCAATCTGCCTTATGTCACGACACACCGAAAAAAGTTATTATTACATCCATGTGTATTTCAAAGATGTGAAAGCCTTTTCCTCCAAATTTCAAATCATGAAAAAAAATTACTCTCAGGTTTTTCCAACTGATCTGAAAAACATTTGAATTTGCCAACCAAAACTAAAAATTTTGTTGATTGCGAGTAAAAGGAAAAAGTTTCCCCCTTCTGCAATTCTTTGTTACCAATGCATAGACCCACCCACTGGAGTGTGTGGGTGAGGAGGCGAACAGCAGATAAAGCTTTATCAGTACTTCAGAAAAAGTTCAGTGTATTTTTCAAATCAAATAATTCATCAGCATTGTCTTTTAAACAAAAATTCCCAAACAACCCTTGTCAAAGACTCTAACGAATGTGGAAAGTTAATGCTAATTCTTACCAAGAACTGGTCAACACCATGTAACTATTGGTTTGCCAGAGCTCATTTCCCCAGCCATCTCTGGTCCAGCCAGCAACACAGACTGTTTAAGTTGAAGATTGCAGAGCTGTACAGTAAGTTTTATGTCCACACACTGCTGCTTCATTTTAACTATGGCTCTATGAAAGCAATGCATTCATATCAAAATAGTTTTAAACAGAAAACCTGGTGTAGCATAACAATGTTTCCTGTAGGTATCTAGGGATGATTAAATACCTCTGAAAATAGAGCCACTAAAGCAGTCTCTTTATGTCCTCTGTAGGGACAGAAATAGTGTTTATGTTCTATGATACTGCAAAAATAGTTAAAATATCTGGACATATTTCACATTAGGAAGTAGGAAAGGATCAGTCTTCTTTTAAAGTGTAAAAGGTTTTAGCCATCTGTGGCACATTGTTCTGGGGCAAAAGCAAATGCAGAGAACAGTAACATTAAAATTGAGTTAATATGGCATGTGTGAGGCAGAAATGATCAATAAATGCATTGATATACAATAATTACTCCAGAAATGGATCATCATCTTTTATTACTCAGATCATATATGAGCAGCATAAGAAACTACAATATAGCATGCCATGAAAATACTAGAGGTAAGTAACTGCGCATGCAAAGAAAGAGTTCACTTTCTCTCTTCAGTTACACTGTCAATGTGACACATGACGAGCCTCATAAACTACTGTGCAGGTGCAGGTGCACGTCATAAACATCAGCTGTAGCTCTGTTTCTAATACAGAAACATACTGTTGGTCCTGTCACCACTTCTGTTGTCCCATATTTTCTTGCAATCTTTGAATCTGACCTTGTATCCAAGAAGGACTCCAACTCCGCATAGCTTCAAAAGCAGCTTTAACATGCAACTTGTCTACAGTTAAAATACATATTTTTTAACTCTGTTTTTATTTAAGTGAAGTTTCAACTGGCTACTAACTTCTGTCCAGTTTCACACATGGATTATTTTTGGTTAACATAAAATAACTCACTTATTTAGATCATAGCCTTGAGGAAGATAACTTTTATTGTAAGCATTTTGAAAAAAACCTGACTGCCACTGTATAGTAAGTTCATGTATCTGTGCAAGTTATTCATCCAAACATTCATTGNGGGTTAAACCACGACAATCTCTTTCATGAAAAGCACTGCAAAAACAAATCTCAGTTAAAAGATCGTAGAATTACAAATTCTTACAAAATGCTCAGACCAATTCTTATAAATTCTTTCCTACTTCTCTAAAATCAGGTTTAATGAAAACTGAAGCCTGTGATATCCACACATGATGGGTATTGTTAATATTAGTTTGCATAAACTGCATATAAAAGTAGTAGAATGTTGTAATTAACAATAGCATGCAAGTATTTTGTAACACTGAGATGGTACAACCAGACACAATCTTACATAAGTATCTGAACAGTGGATCACCAATGAGGCAGACAAAGATTGTTGTAGTTTCAGACAGGTGGCATTCAAGTAACAAAAAGTTATGAGACAGAGGAAACACAAGGAACTGCAAATAGGCAGGGCACCTTCCCAAATACATAGGAAATATGACCAGCAAGAAAAAATAAAATAAGACAGGCAGCATCAGAAGCAGAGGAGAACCCCCTTTGCAGGAGCAGGGTAATAGCATAAGAATCTCAGGTGCAAGCACGGAAGAAAATCACAGAAGATGATAAGCCTACTTCTCTCATCAAAGACCCATCAGGGCTGATTAATTTTTCATCTGCAACTAACAACCACTACAGATCATAGCCATCAGTGCTAACTATATTGCAACAGCTCTGTGGTATTGTATACCCACGGTTCTTTTAGAATACGATTGCTAAAGTTTAACAGCTTTATACATGTAGTGATGATGTACATTGTGTAAGAATCGACCACTAGCACAAAGTACATTATTAATGAATTAATCTAGTAAAACTTTAGTTTTAAAATGTGAAACTGTCCTGATTGGTCACTCTCCTAAACATCACCATCAGAGTGATATATAATTCCTTGTATAGAGATAAAGATACATATATATATATACGTGTATACACACACACACACACATATATTCCTTTGCAAGACAGTGAGACTATTTTACTCGTGATATAAACACCACTTACTTTCACATGTTAAGAGTTAAACAGAAAGGTGTAACCATGCGCATAATTTGACATCTTTTTCCTCCAATCACTGTACCAGTGAGATTCACATTGAACATCTTGATTCAAACTGCTGATGCACAGGTTAGGACATCATTTTGCAGGACTTTTTCTAATGTAGCTGCACAAGTTTAGCCTTTGCATCTTTCTATCTCTTCTCATTATCACCACATTCTATATAAAATATTAGTTGCATTTAAGTTCACTTTTAATTGTTTGTCTTTATTGGATTTGACTGAGTTTCTTATTTCGGTACTTATTTTATTGTGCTTAACTTCAATTATTCCTCCCAGTGGAGAGAGGATGTCAAAAAAGTACTAATAAATGCAAACAACACAAGCAAACTGTTTGACTCCTCTGTTACTCAGATTATGCCTGAACTATTTCTTTCTAGTTTGTCAGTGAACGTATTTACTTTGAAGAGGAAAAGAGGAATGGGCTTATGTTGCTCTTCAAAGCTTATGTATACTTGCAGGGAGGAAACTCCAGCAATGCCAACAACGTGGACTTTTAGAATGTCACCAACTGACCAACAGCAGTTGAAAAGGTCTTAAGAAGAGCACACCTGTGGAGATCTAACAGTGCCAGCAACGATGGGCTTGGCAGAGGAAAACACTCCAAAAGTTATTAAAAGGCCAAACTGACAGTCTTTTTCCCCTGTCTTCGCATTATTTCGTTTACAACTTGCTCAGCGTTAATGTAGCAGAGAGAGATAGTAATGGAGTGAGAGACAAAGACAAAACAATAAAACCCAGAAATGAAAAATTGTTCTTTATGCTGACAGATTCAAATCTTTACAAATTATCATGTCATATATTTCTGCACATGGATTCCTTTATCAGCCCTCAAGTCTATAATTTTTAAATTAATATTCTGTTTTAAGCTATTATTGAAATAACCCTAAAGGAATATTTGGAATTTAAGGGCACCACCAATCTTCAGAAGCATAGTAGGTATTTCAACACCAAGAGAATTGATAAAAATACTCAAACTGCTACTAATAAAATTTCTTACACAACTCCTAGATGTAATGACCTCCAGTAGATAGATTGTCCTTGTTATAGAATTAAAAAAAAAAAAAAATCCAGTTTACTGTCACTTCAACATAATTTCTTTGCCTTCCAGAGATGGTTGTTATACTTCTGTGCAGGGGATCACTTGCTGCCTGGGATCACTTGTCCACAATGGCTCCATGGATTTTTCTTGAGAGCCCTTAAAGACTTAGCCAAATTAGTTCAAACATTCCCAGCAATTATTGACATTTATTAAGTTAAACTGGCATAGCCAATGTATTATTTTAACACTTTTAATTTCTTTTCTGTATTTGTCTCAGAAGTCTCTGAGCATAAAACTCCAAATGAATACCCAGGGTATTCTTTGATCCCCCCGTCATTCCTACGAGCTATCCCAGAATTGCTTTATTTTCATCCTTCCAATCCTATACCAGTCTGCAAACACCTATAATTAATTGCTTTTTTGTTTAGGTTACAGTTCCCAAGTGTGTAATAAGAATCTCACTGTGGAAGGAAGAAAATATGGCCTCTGTCTGGTTTCAGACACAAGGCAAGGAGAGTAGGAAGGTGTCAATGGAAGAATGTTGAAAAGTCAGAGTAATGAGATTGTAACAGCTCAACCTACACAAGGTAGAGTGGGAAAGTTTTTGCTTTCTTGCTCTTGCCTTGTATAAGTTAAGTTCTGTCAAACCTAGTTGTAATCTGGAAAGTAGAGTATCAAAAAAGTTACAATTCTTTTGCCTACATTCTCTCTCAGAGTGAGTACTGAACCACTACTTCAGCAGAGAATTAGAGCTCTTGGCATTTCCAGCCTTTGACCATTTCAAGGCAGTAGTTACAAGTATTAGTTGTCTTATTTCAGACAACAGTAAGAAATTTTGCAGGCACTCTTTACACATGTGATTATGAAAAATTTGTATTGGGGTAGCAAAAAGAGGGAGGCTATTTCATCTCCTTTTTTTGTGTGTGACTTGACTGCTTTAGTTTTGTGGAAACATAAAGACCATCCAAAAAATTCCTTCTGTCCTTTAAGTAGTCAAAGTAGCTTTCAAATGAGAAGAAAAGGTAAGGAGTTAAACTACAACATAAACTGAAAAACTTCAGTTAAATCTGTGATATTATACTAATTCTGAATATTATTATTGTGGCATATGTCTCTGCACAGTCGCAAAATTTAGTGAAAATATAAGTGATGCAGCACAAATCCTCTTTTATGTTTTCCTTCAGCAGGCAGCTCTCCTTTGAGGTCCTCCAAGCTCTGAAGTTCAGTTAAAAAAATGCAAACTGCAGCAACCAGCCCCAGCCACAACTTCAAATTTCTTATTTCTTGATATCAAATATATTTTGATATCTTTATCAAAAGACATAGCTCAGTTAGAGACCCTGGAGGAAGTTAAAAACAAATCTCCAAATATTTTTTTACAGTCACTGCTAACTTATTTTCTTTCTCAAAATCCATATCAGAATAATAGAAATTTAGTCAGTCATTAATGTAAATTTCTCATAGATGCATAATGTACAAAATTAACATGCATGTGAATAACATAAACCTGTAATTTTACACATCTCTTATGTTTTCACCATTCTCCTCTGTCTCACCATATACAGTTAAGGCAAAGAAAGACAATAATCTGGAAGTAACAAATTGGGACCTATTACTGCCCTCATCTCTTCATATCTCCAGCCAGTCTCTGTTACCACCCCATGCCCTTTTTTTAAGGCACAGTGAACATCCTTTTCTCTACATTTGCACAATAACCAGTACAGCTGGGTCTCTGTACCAGCACTATGTCAATAATGTAACACAGTAAACAAACTTTGTGTGTTAAGAGTTACAAAACTCACTTTCTTGTGAAGAGTTAATCTTTACTACTACTTCTATATCAAGTGCCTTCTCCACTTAACACTTACTGATATGTAATTCATTGACAATTCAAAACGGTGGAAGATCAGGGTTCTTTCCGCAGACAACCTGCCTTGGATCCATTCATATTGGTACTCCATCTGTTGTTACAGAAACCAGTTTCATTATTATGACTTCCTGCCTCTCTGTCTATCTCTCTCTTCTAGATAGCTGTTTTAACTACAATCATCACCATGGTGTCAAAAGACTTGACAAAGAAAAAAATAAAAAACAACAAAAAAAAATCCAAGATCAAATAATCAAATCAGCACTAGCCTGAATACAGTTGATGTTTTGTCTCTTTCAGTGTATCCTTTCCTATGCATGTAGATTTCTTCTTCGTTGTGCCACTCAGCTATTGATTTCAATGCTCTTTTTAGTTATTGAAGGAAAGCTGTAGCAGACAGGTGAGGCTGACATTTAGTCTGGAAGGCGGTAAGATTTGTGGCCATTTTAATCTCTTGTGGACAGATCTCACTCTTACTGACAATGGAATCTATTAAGTTGGGGAATAGTCTCCCGGACAAAGTGGCAGAACCCTCATTGCTTGGGACTTGTGAAAGCAGGTTGAAAATGTGCTGTAAGGAACAAACTACACTGGCAGAGTAATAGACTAGATGAGGTAGGAGTTGTTAGCTATTTCTGACTTTTGTGGCTATTATAAACCCCACAGAACTTCCCATATAAACAAGAAGTTGGAGTTTACTGTGGGGAAGTGGAAGAGGAAGAGAAAGGGGAGTGGAAGAGAAAGGGCAGTCTGTGGAAATAAATACTGAATACAGGAGGAACATATCTTCCCAATTTCCTTATGCAATTGACGCATACCATATCACTGAAACATTTACATACTCCTAAATAGTGCATTATATAGTTAGAGAAAAGAGACCCATGTTAAACACTGTGCAGGACAACTCTGCCAATTGTTTCTCAGCCTGCATCTTATCAAAAATAGATGGGTAAATGTCAGGGAGACTAGCATACTCAAAAATTGAAAAGGGATTGCCCTTGGTACTTCATCTTGGCTAGTCCTATGTGGCATAACGGGTCATTTTTAGAGTTCCTCAGAAATATAGCCTAATGTCACAGGTGATTTCTATTTCAACGACTAAAATATACCAAGCCTATTCACACAGCAAACATTGGTTCTCACTCGAGGCAGGACATTTGTGAAGCAATATTAATGAAAATGAGCAAAGTTTGTACAAAATTGCTCTCAAGAAAAATGCTTTTTTTTTTTTAATTTGTTCTTAGAATATAGCTCTGCAGTTTCACTGGATTTCTTAGTGAACACCGGATTTTTCCTTTTATTGCTCAATAAAGCAGAAAATGTCCAATGCCCTCAACTCTGAATCCATCAGTTAGTCAGTTTCCTACTAACATTTTTTCATGTCAATTTACATGTACCTAATGTTTTGGTGTCTTCTTAGGGCAACTTTCTAAAACACCTTTCCAGTAATATTACAAAAATTAAGCACAGAGCAGAGTAAAATCATGCATTTTTCAGTTCTTTCTATAGTGCACTACAAATTCACCATGTATAGAAAACTTGAAGAATTTTAGCAAGTGTGCATAGAAGTTCTGTAACACAAGTCAAATGTGTCATTTCTCACTATCTGCCATGATTTTCAGAAAAAAATAATAGCTTAACATCACAAAGTAAATACTAATTCACTATCCACTTTCTCCTCTAAATCACACACAAATAACTGACCCAAATAACAAGCAGTGAGGCATCCTCCTGTCTTCTGCACCCATTCTTTTCTTTTTCTGCTCTGTTTTTACCCCATGTTTCAGGGCTTTCATCTTTAACAGTTTTGTATATATGTATATAATTCTGAGAAAACATATCAAAAGCATTTTTAAAAACTCAAGTAAATCATTGCCATTGCATCACTTTTATTTATTATTTTATTAAATTTTCAAAAAGCAGCAAAAGAGATAGGAACAATTGCCCTTGTACTAGTTTTATCTACTGTGGGCATATAATTTTAACACTCTTCACTCTTTTGTTATATTTTATTATTAACACTAAACATTTTGGAAAACTAGTTTGTAGGAAAAAAATTATTTGCCAGAGTTTGCCTTTTATTTCCAGAAGATTAGTTCAGTTTGTCTGAATAATATCACTTCAGTTCACCTCTTACACCTCTTACTCTTTTTTGTAAATTTGTAAATTACAAAAGGTAAGCAGTGTGACCTGTCACAGTACACTATCTCACTGATAAAGTTGTTAATCTTTTGACCAAAGTGTATCTTTTTTATAGAATTGTTGTCAATCAATCTGTAGAATGTATTCAACATTATATATTCAAATTGTAATACATGATGATGCTGTTTCTATGTACAAGGGGAATTAATCACAGTGTTGTATGTGTCTTAGATACTGGTTACCTAAAGAAATTACTATCAGTGGCCCTGAAGTTGTCAGCTGTTCATGCCTAAAATCAGTTTATTGCCTAACAAGCTTACACTAAACATCTGTCTACTTCCATCCAGAAACTTTTGTTCAGCAGAGAAGAAAGAATTCAGACATTAGCCTAGGTTTCCAGCAGCCAAGGTGCAATAGTACCAGTAGCTATGGTCAGTCTGCTTAATGTTTGAAAGAATTTGCCACCTCTTACGCAGATGGCAAAAATCAGCCTGAAGCTAAATCATCTGCTAGCTCTTGCCTTGCTTTTCCCAGGGACCAAGACAGCATATTGCAGGATGGCAAGGAGGCAGAATAGAATCATAGAATCATAGAATCATAGAATCATTAAGGTTGGAAAAGACCTCTAAGGTCATCGAGTCCAACCGTCAACCCAACACCCCCTATGCCCACTAAACCATGTCCTTGAGCACCTCATCTATACGTCTTTTAAATACCTCCAGGGATGGTGATTCCACCACTTCCCTGGGCAGCCTGTTCCAAGGCCTGACCACTCTTTCAGTAAAGAATTTTTTCCTAACGTCCAGCCTAAACCTCCCTTGGCGCAACTTGAGGCCATTTCCTCTCGTCCTATCGCTGGTTACTTGGGAGAAGAGACCAACCCCCACCTCACTACAACCTCCCTTCAGATAGTTGTAGAGCGCGATGAGGTCTCCCCTCAGCCTCCTCTTCTCCAGACTAAACAATCCCAGCTCCCTCAGCCGCTCCTCATAAGGCTTGTTCTCCAGGCCCTTCACCAGCTTTGTTGCCCTTCTCTGGACACGCTCCAGCACCTCAATGTCCTTCTTGTAGTGAGGGGCCCAAAACTGAACACAGTACTCAAGGTGCGGCCTCACCAGCGCCGAGTACAGGGGCACGATCACCTCCCTGCTCCTGCTGGCCACACTATTCCTGATACAGGCCAGGATGCCGTTGGCCTTCTTGGCCACCTGGGCACACTGCCGGCTCATGTTCAGCCGGCTGTCAACCAGCACCCCCAGGTCCTTCTCCTCTGGGCAGCTTTCCAGCCACTCTTCCCCAAGCCTGTAGCGTTGCCTGGGGTTGTTGTGGCCGAAGTGCAGGACCCGGCACTTGGCCTTGTTGAACCTCATGCAGTTGGCCTCGGCCCAACGATCCAGCCTGTCCAGGTCCCTCTGCAGAGCCTTCCTGCCCTCCAGCAGATCAACACTCCCGCCCAGCTTGGTGTCATCTGCAAACTTACTGAGGGAGCACTCGATCCCCTCATCCAGATCGTTGATAAAGATATTGAACAGGACTGGTCCCAAAACTGAGCCCTGGGGAACACCACTCGTGACCAGCCGCCAACTGGATTTAGCTCCATTGACTACAACTCTTTGGGCTCAGCCGTCCAGCCAGTTTCTTATCCAGCGAAGAATAGGTACAGGAGAGATCAAAGATATGTGACCGTCACTGACATGAGGCCTGTAGAGGACCCCACTCAAATGGACAAGGCTTGAAAGCCAGAATACCCTGGGGCTTAGTAAGCTGTGAGAACCAGAGCACCAAACTGGTTCTCTGATGTTCATCTTTCTCTATTCCAGCAAGCACAACTTGGAAACATGGCCCTAAAAGTGTTCTTTTCTTCTAGACTACAAAAGCTCTTCCTATGGTCCTTGATAACAATGTCCTGTACAATAGGTAAAAACTGAGTTTACACGTGAAAACAAATAAAAAAGAAGTATGCATTTCCATAGAGGATTAAACTTGGTTTTGGAGATAGGTACATTCACACAAGTAAAAGGAAGCTCCTGGGTTTTGCTGTTTTGTTTTTTTTTTTTAAGCAAACAAAAGGAGCACATAGGCACAACATGAGGAAATTCCTGAAAGAAGAGTGAAACTTACATGAAATACTTCTAAAACCCTATACAATTGCAACCTGTTTCATTTTATCTTTGGTTATATTTTGCTTAAGATACACAAACCATCTGGATCTCTAATGTGGTGTTCTATAGCCTCCAAACCGATTCTTCACATCAGGCAGAATCACTAGATGTCTGTTTCCCCACCTGACTTAACCAAGTCATTCTAACTTGTTTTGAATGTGGAAACAGCTGTTGCTCATGACATTAGTAATACCATGATCTTCAAACGAACTGTAACAATCTACTCACAGAACCACAGGGCAGTAACAAATATAAACCTTTTTTAAACATTCTTGAAGATTTTATAATTATAACAATCAGGGATGCAACTTGACTAGTAAGCAGATTGTTGCACTCTCTTACTAACATAGAAAACCCTATATTTTGAGGTCTCACATGGCCATTATAAAATATGTTTAGGTCAGCATGTTTAAGATCAGACAAATTTAAGCATAAATTAAAGTGTCAAAGCGTAGAATTTTCACTACCTCAGTTAACATTAACCAGGGTTTATAGTAAATTAATTATTCTGCCTGCTAAACCTCTAGACTGGAACAGTCTTTTTATGTTAACTCTGGTGTTCCAGTATGAAGTAATGCTGCTTTCCCTCATGTGGCTCTGCACTTCTTTCTAAAGTAACACATCACCAAAATTAGTTCAGTCCCAGTGATGTGTGCTGCTCCACCATCTGTCTGAAAAAACAGTTACTTAAACTTTTCTTGTCCCAGATTCCCACTTTCCATTTTTAATTTTAATGTTATATCACTAACAGGTTTGCTTTATTTTTTTTCATTTCACGCAGGCATCCGCATGATATGAGGCATGATTCAGAACAAAGGGATACCAACTACAGCAGAATGAGATCTAATTAATTTGAGTCATGAAATGTAGTCCTTCAATATTAGTCCCATTTAGCTAAACCTGTAAGTCCAAAAGAAAATGTCTGCTCGCAATTGGCTGAGTGGGTAGATGAGTGGTGCTCTGTGTGTGTATTTCTGTATGTACTGTATGTGTTACAAATACATCTAGCTGATACCTCCAACATCCTTTTCAAGCAACAACAGGTAATGGCATCATAAAAGGGAAACACATGGAGAGATTGTTCCCAGAAACATCATTTGGCAGCCACAATCTCTTATGACCAAGAAGAGTTGCTTAAGGTTATTAACAAGGTGGGTCTGATGGAATGTGATGTGAGGTATAGTGGAAAAAACTGCTGAGATAAGATACAATAGGTTCTATTATATCCATACAAATTGTTCAGAAAGGACCTAGCTTGAGAAGAATGAAATTAATGAGAATGCACAATCCCTCTGTAGGGACTCAGAAGGAGTCAAAAATTCAAGGAGAGTAAAAGTGTGTAAAGCAGAGGGCAGGAACGACTATTACTTCAGAAACTTTACTGAAAAGCTTGAAAGTAATAATTATGCACAATATGGGCTTAAAATTTCTGAACTTCAACAGCATTAAAGAGAAATTTTCTTTCCTCAGAAAGTTTTATTTGATCTTCAGAAGGTATGGGAAATAATTTTATTTGTGCATGCAGGTCATCATATTCTAGAGTCTTAAAATTAGCATGTTTGTGAGCTATCAAGCAACTAAGCCAAACACAAATAGAAAATAAGATGTCTGTTACTGTAATGCACTGAGAAGACATCCTTTCTTTCCCATTTTCTTCTGTCTCCTTGGAACTGCACTTTTTTATGATTTATTTTATGTTCTTCTTGAGATGTTGCTTTGTTGTAGTATGTATCTAGGAGCCCTCAAAAATGTATTTATGACAATGAGTGATTGTAATAGCTTTGAAAAAGTAGCTATTTATTGAATGGTTGAAATTTTGACTTTATTAAAGCCAGTGTGAGTTTTGCCTCTTCTTCAGAGAAGCCAGGATTTCAGCATACAGAAACCCATGATAGTATGGATTGCTTTCTGCAAAGGACTTACTCTTTCAAATGACAAATCAATTACAAAACATACACATAAGCTGGACTCTCTTGTTTGTACACTGACTTTGTATCATGTAATATGAAAAACAATAGGAGTGTATTTTAGGCATCATACCATATGAGAGGCAGTCTACAACTTTCCAGAGCCACTAGGAATACTAGGAATCACTTCAGGTTGAATAATCCTCTACAAACTCTCTCCAGCACAGCTAAGTACTGTCTTTCTCACTTCTTCAGACTTAGCTAGTGGGTAGTAGTAGTAGTAGACTGAACATGAACTCTTGTTCAGGTCAAGAAATAGATTGCATCTAGAACCTAAGTATGGGCAATGAAAGGAAAAAAGAGTGCACTGTTCCCCTGTTCAGTATTCCTACAAGAGCTGGCCTCAAAACAGTCTCCTTTTTTCCCCCTGAAACTCTTTTTGTTTAGTAGCAATTAGGACCAGCTTATAGTCTATTGTATATGTCTGCAACTAAAACATGTAAATTACAAGAATGGAAACTGACTAGTATGTTATCATTAAAACATCTCAGCCTAAAATAATCTATAAAGTCCAATAAAATGCTCTTTACAACTTTTGCCTTGATTGCAAAATTAAAACAAGGTCTATTTGCAGAAAATAATCCTAGCTATAAAGACATTCTGCTAACTCTGTCTTTTGTACAATGATAGCCTTTAATAGCTAATCTAACTGTACTCCAAGTTGTTTTAAATATGGAACAAAAAGGAATTTATCAAAAAGGAACCAAGCAGGGCAGGATCAAGAGATTTCAGACTGAGATGTACACCAAACACTCAAACTTTCTGTGTCTGAATTTAAAACAACATTACGAATATATCACAATCTTGTAATTTATCAAAATCACATGGGAGGTTACACAAAAGGCCATGTAAATAATTATTTGACCTATAAATAATTGTGTCACCCCCACAGAGATGAAACTTTGCATTTCAGAAGAGTGGATCAACATCATAAATACACAATGATGAAGGTAAGAAGCCAAGAACTGAAACCTGAAAGACTCCAATAAGTCAAAAAATGCTACTTGAACACAGTTTTCTGTAAGCATTGATAACATGTTAAGACCAAGCCTATGAATATTTTTTTCTTTGATTTCTTCCCACTTCCTTGTACTCACCACTAAGTAAATTTCTCATAGACCGTATGACTTCCATTCTCTTTGCATTAGATATTGAGGGACAAACAAACACCCCACTTCCATCTTGTGTCTTTTGACGAAGTCAAAACTGAAAGTCCATAATACACAAGCAGATCTACTCTTCATTGGCTTCTCAGTCACTTAGCAGTCAAATTAAAGGTCCCTACATTTATCTTCAAAGTTCTGAAGCAATTATGTCTTCAAGAACTCCTAATTTGTGTTCTTTCCTTTAGCATTATGGGCATCTGTTATGATTTCAAAAAACAAATGCTAGTCTCCAGACTGAAGTGTATGTTTCCCCAAGAGATGCTTTTCACTTTTAGCAACAGAGCATTCTCAACAGGAACACCTAGGTCCAGGAACTCACTCTTACAACTGAGCAGGTGGGACCTAACACTAATCTACTTGTGCTCATGTTTGCAGAAATATCATATTCTAAAACTGAAAGAAAAAATAACTTGATAGGCAAAAGAGAGAGGGAAAATAAATATTCAGTAGAATTACTGGCAAGCATAAGTGTACTCATGAGGGTAATCACTTGTAAGATCAGGCACTGGAACCAGATACCAAGGGCTGTCTATTGTAATGATAATTATGATAATCTTTGCAGCTGGGATTTTAAAACTATTCCAGAAAAAAGTACCTCATCCTTTCATGACTTTCAGAGAGTAAACAATTCAGAAGGTTTCATCACAATAAAAAAATACTAACTAAAACCTTAATTAATTTCCATTACATACATATAAAAAAAAAAAATCAACAGAATACTTGCACATTTTTGCAAGATAAGTAGCCATCAGGAGGTATATTGATCCTTTTTGTCTCTGTTTAAATCCTCTACAGAGATAGATGGCTGCCAAAACTATAGAAGTTTTGTCAGTCTTGGTTTGAAATATAATCTCCCTCCTCCTATGTACAGTGGTTTCTTTGAAAGCATTCCTTTGTTAAAAGTTTTCCTATCAAAACTTCCCTTCCAGCTGCCTGGGGACAGAGAACAGCTTCTAAGATATTGAGTCTCTAATGTTGCTTAGTATAGTTCCCGTATATTTTATAATTTATTCCAGAGGATTTCGACTTTTTACAGCTATTTTACAATACCTCAATTGTAAAGTGAGGTCATAAAAGTAAAACTGTAACCAATACCTCACTTCGCTCCTTATTTTTGAATCTCCATCACTATTGCTGTTCATTCACCCTTAACTGATATCTTTAGATGTAAAGGTATTAACAACTACTGGAGGAAACAGATTGTGTCTCAAAAGGTTAGAAATCCTTTTTCAGGGTGGTACTGTCACCAGCAGAGGTACAGGTACTAGACTGCAAAACATTTTAAGTTGCCAGATAAAATGTTCACCAGAAGATTATGGGTTCTTGGAGGAACTACTCCAGAATTTAAAAGCCCCAGAAACGTGCAAACCAACTGAGAACCTACCAGACATCCTGAGACACCTATGGAAACAGCAATTCTCCAGGGGTCTGGGAATTACAGGTAGCCCTAGAATCTACTGAACTCTTTAAATTATCATGCTTACAGCAGTAAACCATTTTAGACCTCAGCTAGCTGAGCATTCATGCGCATAAAACCACAAGTGCTAAAACTTGCTGAAGCATTAAAATGACAGAAGTGCCAGGCTATTTAATTCTCCAAAAACCTTGTAAGACTTTACTCATCTTAAAAAGATTCATAATCAGCATGAAAAGTTCTTAAGTTTCAGAAAAATCTCTCTTTGATTGCTGTTCTCATCTATGGCTGCTATTCCTCAGCTGTGCATGAGAAAGAATCAGAAAATCCACAGATTATGATCAGAGAGACTTGCATGTTTCAAGCACCTAGAACACAGCAGAATGATAAAAACACAAGAAGGTATGATATGCATGGCCTCATAACCACCAGTTAAAGCATCCAACAGTATTAATGCAAACCTGTTCACAGATTGACTCATTTATTCCTACATAGAGCCTATGATTTCTATGCAAGTACAGAAGATGACATCATGAACCTCCAACAAACAAACTAAAATGTATGTAAAAGTATGTGAGAAAACAGGATTTTTTTAGAATGTTACAAAGTGTCCTACGGGCCTAAGTGTATTAGTCTACGTTGTACAGTGGAATGCAACACTGAAAAACCCTAAGTTAGCAATGACTTTTAGTTCCACGTGTGGACGCAGTATGATAGTGCTGGACACAAGTTCAAAAGCCTACAAAGACAGTACCTTTGTGATCCAAAATTGCATCCCTGCCTAATATTACACTGTATGATGCAGCATACTGATTTTGTCAGCAGTTGCTTGGATGTTTCCATATCACATTGCACTTAAAATATGTCCATCATTTTGTACCAAAGCAACCACTAGAATTAACTACAGCACAGACATGCTCACTCAGCTAGTCTTTCTGTGCTAATGTACACCAATGGATCAACATATTGGGAATCTTATCATGCCCACATATCCATTTTAACATATCCTTGATTCTGTACAAGAGCTAAAAAACAATTAAGGACACTTTCGGAAATGTATATGATGAACACACAAGTTTCACAGGTAAAATAAATGCACTGTAGTAACCCAGCATAGGACTATATCAGATCTGTCAAGCACAGAAAAGCAAACCCCATAGGGTGACATGGAGGCAAAGGAAAGACATTATTAGTTGTATGTATATAAGAGGGATTGGCCTCTTCAGGCACTTGCTATTTCTTTATATTTGTGACATGACTACTCAGTGGCTGCTTCTATCCTGCTGTGCAAGAACAGTCTCAGTGCCAGGCTGAATGCCAAAACTCAGTATCACATTTCTTGCCCAAAGTATGCTCCCAAGGGCAGACCTGGGCTGAACCAGTTATGTATCAGAAGGATGCCTTCTTTATATCACAGCACTGCTCCGTGGATGATTTCCAGCATCCTTTCTAAGGCCACTTACCTCTACCTAATTCACTCTTACAGTGAAGCTAGCAACTACTGTGATTTTTCACCTATGGATAGACTTCTCTTATCTGAGACAGTTAGCCATGTTCTATAGGACATGCATGTGCACAATACCATTACATCAGATATGCTCAGCTGTGCTGTAGATCTTACTTTCATTCAATACACTGACACGTCAAAAAGATTTTAAAAGCACATTCTCTCACTATCCAAGTACACACTCCCAACACCAAAAAAGAAAAAAAAATTAAGCAATTACAGAACTCTTTTGATTCCACCTCAGGAAAAGAAAGGAAGGCTATACTTGATACTTCTTCAAAAGCGATTTTAGAAAGGCAGAATGCAATTATTGCAATTGGAGTCTAGCCAAGGACAATAGAATTAATAAACCTATTCTTGCAAAATGTACCATGAAATATTTGATGGCCCAAAGTTATCATGAACACAGTTTTATTGCTCAGCTAAAAGGCAGAAAGCACCCTCCAATTCTAAGCTAGAGTACTTAACTCAGTATTAACTCATTGAGAAGTATGTATTTCCCGGCATCACAAATCAACCAACCCATTGCACCTTTCCTTTCATTGTGGGCCTCCCGTACAATTCTTGTATCTGAAATTTCAAAGTAAGAACCAAAACATTTAAACTGGCTTTAGCCATTTTTAGGATTTCAGTATAAAAGGATTAGAGAAAGATATACCCTAAAACTAGAGGATTATATGAGTATAGACTACATTTCCATTTTTAACCTTCTTATAGTTCCCAAAAAGCACTCCAAAATTTGTATGTTTACTTTATTAATTGTTATGTAGCTCTATTAGAAAATAATAACTTCTATCTTTGATAGGTTCTAATAATAAAGAGGCAAAATAATCATAAGCTTGCAAATTGCTTCACTCCTCAATATTGAAAATAGATTATTATATCTTTATAAAAAATGCCGAGTAAAACAGATATAAAATAATTTTGGCCAAGTAACTTTACCCATTTGGCAATGGGTAATTCACTGCTTTTGAAGAATGACAGCACCATTACCATTAAAATGGAGGCCCTATATTGTCTCCATTAGCTGTTTACTACTGTTTAATGTTTTCATGACTCACAGTTGCATAATGTACTCAGTAGAACAATTCATCATCAATATCCAACCACAAGCCATCTCAGAAGAGACTGTTTTTTATATTAACTAATTGCAGCTGTTCCAGAATTTCACTGCAAAATTCAATTTCTAATAACAATCAAAAAGGAGTCCTCAATCAAAATATTAAATACCCAACATTTGTAGCTTTTGAACTGATGTAAAGGCACTGTTATTCCACCAGGAGACAAAAGAGAAGTTTTTAAAAATTAAATATATACAGATCCTTACACAGACAGCTAGGACATGTCAGAATCTGCTTTAAGTTTATTCAGGAATTGGCTCTCAATTACTGCCAGTGCCTAATTTAATCAGAAAACTTATTTTGTAGAGAGTACCATCTATGCTTTGCTAAGTACTAATTTCTTTGCTTAACTCATTTCTGCCATCTTGCCATTTATGCCTCAGTGTTATTGGGATGGAAAAAATTAACAGGACATTTTATCTTGAGTGATAGCTGCATCCTCTAAAGAGAAGATTTAAGAGCATCAGAAATGCTCTACCTATTCAGATCAATGGTTCAGAGCCTAGGACTCTGCCTCCAACAGCAGCAGTAAAAGATGCTATTTAACAAGAGCACAAGCACCTGGCTATTATCTGCAGTCCATTTTCCTTATACACCCCCAGGGTCTTTTTGTCCACACATTTATGGACCTTTTGCCCACAAATTTATCTTGTCCCTTTTTGACCCAGCTGACATTTCATCTTTCTAGTCATTCTTCTCCTAGTTTGAGTGCATGCTCCTACTTACAATATAGTGTGAGTAGTGTGAGTAGTATATGACCAACCTTATGCAACACCTTGATGATTTTGTAAATGTTAGTCATATATTTTCTCAGTCTTCTCATATTCAAACTGAAGTCCTAACAATTTTAGTCACTGCCCATCAGGCAGCTTCCCTATCGCTTTGATCATTTCAGCTGCTTTTGCTTGCTCCTTCTCTAGCTCTACTATTTCCTTCTTGAGATGAAGAAAACAGAATTGCTCAAAACACTGCAACAGTGGGCTTATCAAGGCTCTATACAACATCACTGCTTACCAGACTTCTCATGTAGGAAAAAAATCTTTACTGCAGTCTGGAGCTTACAGAATATCCTGAAAACATGGGACAGGTAAAAAGTTGGATCTCTTCGTCATGAACTCTGTTGGTTCTATGTATTTCTACCACAAAACTCTTTACCCCCACAGCACAGTGTAGTCAGGATTCAAACACACTTAAGAATAATTAAGACTTACAGCATGGAAGAGAAAAAAAGCATTTTGCCCTAAAAAAAAGAACAATTACTTCTAATTATGATTTCTTTCAGTGAGCATAACATGCTAATGATAACTGAGCAGTATAAGCTAAGCAGCTGTGTGAATTCATGAATTATGTGAAGAGAAGCAGTATTTCACTTAACAGGAAGCACTCATTTCCCCTTCACCAAATCAGGTCCTTTCCCCAACTTCAGCAATTAAAAACAAAACCCTAAGGAAACAATTTACACTGACTGCTTGTGGCACTTTGAAAGGTGTTTTTGTTTACGTATCCTCCCAGTCTGCATGAGAACACCCTATGCAATAATTATAAACAGTAAGAATGGAAAATTGTTTCAGAATATTTGTTTTGCATTTAATTCCTTGGCACTTCAGGAAATGCACTACTCTGAAAATTACATTTGGCTCAGAGAACACCATATGAAAGGAAAAGTTTTTTCTATTTTAATTTTATGAATCATATTTCAGCTTCATGCTCTCTCTGATTCATTGTTTAAATTCTACAACTGAAGAACTGTGGGAATAGTTATTGTTTCTAAATTCCCCTAACATTTTTATGTCAGCTCCATTCAGCTGGCTTATTTTTTAATCTCTTCAGGAACAGATTTAAGACTTTTCTTTTTGCATCAAGATAATAGAAAGAGATTTTTAAAAAGTGCTTTCACCCTCCAGTTTTCCATGTTTCAGGAATAATAAAATACAGTATTAATTCTTTTCTGAGTTTTATTACTTACAGATTCACATTATAATCTTTCTTAGGACTTGCTGCAAAGGACTGCATCTTATACAAGAAAACAGTAATTACAGTTTTCCTACAGATTACTCAGGTGTGTAGACTTCAACAAATGTTGCATTGAGATACATTTAAATGGATTTAAAATGTTTTTTTACTTCTGTCAGGTAATGATTTCCTAATAGGCTGCCCACCAGATTCTGATCTAGTGACAACTAAATCTAACATTAATCTCCTTTTACTTTTACAGGTGTGAATGCAAAGGAATAAAATTACTAAAAAATACATATCCTCATATCTTTTTCAAATGCTAAGTATTCAATATATTTTCAATTCGGTTTGTTTTCTCTATTGGAATTTGCAAAAAAAATGGTGGTAGGGAAGGGAGCACTTTGTTTATATTTTTCATAGGTAAAAATCTTATTAAGAGCTGAAATCACTAGTCACCATAGTTCATTTCCCAGTCTGCATCAGTCCAATAGCACTAAATAGCTGGACTCCTGAAGCAATTTCTGTTCCATGTCAGCTCTGCAGGCTACAGGGTCCAAAATCAATGAAAGGTGGTCTGGCCTCCCAGCAACTTCTGGACCTCTAACTTTCCTGACACTAGACATCCTCCTGTTTCTTCATCAACATAAATATTCTGGTGGTCATCTCCAGCCACAGTCTGGCAAAACATTCCCCTAGTGCAATAATATCTGTGAAAGAAACCTGTTCCTGTTAAAATACAAGAATTCCCATCCTATATTCTGAATAGGATACATTTGGTAAGTTTCCTAGAGTATATGATACTGAAGTTAGAAAGGCCTTATGAATTTTGTCTTCAAAAACTTCCTACTGCTATTGTTCTTTGGTCAAATAGTGTTGAGAACAAATCTTTCCACATTGTGAAAAGAGCCAGAAAAGATAAAAATATCAAAAGTTGCCTGACTATTTTTTTTAAATTCTAATTGAAATTACCCATTAAAAGTGAGGAGCTGCAGTTCTCATTTCCCTTATACATTGATCCATCGTAACTTAAAGAGTCCTTAAATATCTTGTCTTGGAAGATATACTCACCTAATTATACTTTCCATGTGGCTCTTTGTCACTAGGCCGCTGCTTACCCATTATAGCCCTCATTTTCATGATGAATCACAATTGGCCAAACCAGTAATATAAATGCAATGTATGTTCTACCCTCCCTCTTTATGATTAATTCTACTAGTGGTACAAATTTGCATGAATGAATGTCAGTGTGTTTTCTGCCCTGAACATTTCCTGCTGGCTTCAATTCAGCCCTGCTGACATTTATTACAAATAATAGCTAAATATTCTTGATTTAATGGCTGTGGTGGCCCCACGTCTGAAGGTGATGTCTGTAATAAAAGCAGACAAGACAAGCTTATAAAAAATACTAATCAGATTGTGTTTGCACACATAATGGAGAGGCCTCGCAGACATACCAGCAAAATGGAACAACAGTTTTTAAAATGCAGCTGCTGGAAGTCAAGAGTTCAAGAACATATCCCCTGCATTATTTTTGTCCCTCTTCATTCTTTTTCCACCTCTTTAAAGCATCTGTGACAACAATGAGAAGATCATAGCCAAAAAGGTCAAGTTTCAGTTTTGATCCTCTTTAGACAAATAATAATGAAAACCATAAATCACAGTGTAGTCACACCTGCTGTCATTGTTAATTCTTCTACCAGAAAAGCATGAGGAATTAGAGGGACTTGTCACCATAGAGGTAGACCCACATCTCTGGAGTCATGTTTAGCTCAGGTTAATTTGAACCATGCTAAAAAGGTGCATTCCTCCTCACCACGTCCCCCAAATGCAAATATATTCTAGCCTTCAGACAGGGATAAAAACATGTTGCCTGCCAGAAGCACAGAGGAGACAAGAAAAACAATAGCTGAAGAAGAGAAGGTTTGCAAGATGGACATGTATAGATAATGGAAAAGATGGAAGAAGACATAAAAAGGAGGATACGATACAGGTTTAGTACTGAGGACACAGGCAAAGTACTGAGGATGCATTCCCTTGTCCCGGGAATGAATGGCTGCAATGTTCCAGGGATGGCAAGGGTTAACAGGGTCACTTCAGGTTTTAATCAGTAGCAATATCATCTTCTCCAAATTATTCTGGAAACGATCCTGTAATATCCAAATTAAAATGGTAAGGCCATTGCCTATAAGGTCCTGAGAAAAGAAAATCATACTAATCGTGCTGTTTAGAGCTGCCTCACAGCATTCTATCATTTGCTTTCCCTTAGTATCATCACCATGCAAATGTTTTAAGAAGCATTTTTCTCCATCACTTTCCCAAGGACTGGAGGTGAGGCTCACTGGCCTGTAGATCCCCAGATGTTCATTCTTGCCCTTCTTGAAGACAGGAGTGACATTTGCTCTCTTCTAGTCCTCAGGAGCCTCTCCCTAATGCCATGACTTTTCAAAGATAATCAAGACTGGCCTTGCAATGATATCAGACATCTCCTTCAGTACTTGTGGGTGCAAACCATCAGGCCCCATGGACTTACGTATGTCTGGTTTCTTTAAGTGTCCCTTAACCTGGTTCCCTGCTACTGAGAGGAAGTCTTCCATGCTCCAGGCTTTCATTCTGGTCTCAGGGACCTGGGATTCCAGAAGGCTGGTCTTACCAGTAAAGACTGAGACAAAGAAGGCATTCAGTACCTCATCTTTCTCTATGTCATTTATCACCATTACCCCTGCCCCATTCAATTTGCTTGATAGCCTACTTGTCAGGATGGATCTTTCTTGAGCTTGGAGGAGGTGATCCTTGAAAATCAACCAGCTGTCCTGGACGCTTCTCTCCAGGGATGTATCCCATGGGATTCTTCCAAACAGATCCCTGAAGAGGCCAAAGTCTGCTCTCCTGAAATCCAGGGCTGTGGTCTGGCTTTTTGCCCTGCTCCCTCCTCATAGGATTATGAACCCCACCATCTTATGGTCACTGCAGCCAAGCAGTTCACATCCACAAGACTTTCACATCCATGACCAGTTCTTCCTTGCTTGTAAGTAACAGATACAGCAGAGCAACCTTCCTTGTTGGCTCCTCAATCACCTGTGTCAGGAAGTTGTCATCAATGCGCTCTAGAAAATCTCCAAGATTGCTTTAACCCTTCTGTGTTGTCCCTCCAGCAGATATCTGAGTGGTTGTCCTGGTTCCAGCTGGGACAGGGTTAACTTTCTTCCCCATATCTTGAGCCGGGGGGTGCTGTGTTTCGGTTCGGTGTGAAAGGAGCGTTGATGGCCCATTGATGCTTTGGCTGTTGCTGGGTGATGCCTGCACTGGGGTGGGGGGAACACAGCCAGGGTGGTGGACCCAGCTGGCCAATGGGGTATTCTATACCATGTGACATCATGCTCAGTATAAAAACCATGTGTGGCGGGGGGGCTCGCCCCCTGGGTTCAGGACATGTGGTCAGCAGTCGATGAGCAGTTGCATTGCACATTGTCTGCTTTGTATATTCTGTTATTGTTGTTGTTCCCATTTGTTATTATTGCTCTTCTACTTTCTTTTATTTCAATTATTAAACTGTTCTTATCTCAACCCAGGAGCTTTCCTATTTGTGTCCTCCCCATTCTCTCCCCCATCCCATCAGAGTGGGGGTGAGCGAGCGGCTGCGTGGGGTTTATTTTTGCTGGCTGGGGTTAAACCACAACAGTGGTTAAAGTCCCCCATAAGGACCAGGGCCTGGGAATGTGATGTTCCCTCCAGTCCTCTGGAGAAGGTCTCAGCTGCTACTTCTTCCTGGTCAGGGTGTCTATAGTAGATACCTGCTGCAACAGCAACCATGTTGGTCTGCCTGCTAATCTTCACCCACAAGCTCCCAGCTGGCTCCTGGGCAGAGCTCTATGCACTCCAGCTGTTCTCTCACATAAAGGAAAACTCCTCCTTCTTGCCTTCCTGCTCTTTCCTTAGGAGCCTGTATCCATCCATCAGAGCACTCCAGTTGTGTGAGCTGTCTCACCACACTTCCTTGATCCCAGTGAGGTCATAGCCCTGTGACTGGACACAGACTTCTAACTAATGCAGCACGCATTAGCATAGAGGCATTTCAGAGAGGCACCCAAGCATGCTAATTCTCCAGTACAGGCTTATGTGGCCATGCTCAAAGAGATTGTTCTGTTTTGTTGATTATTATGTCCCTTCTGCTCCATCACCCCAGGCTCTTGGCTTGCCTACTCCATCCACAGCTTCCTTAGTTATTTTTTGAGGAATCACTCCCTCCGCAGTGGTTTCTAGTTTAAAGCTCTCCCTGCACAGTTAACTACACTGTTAATCGTCAAAGACAAACCTATGCAAGTGTACCATTTGAGCAAACGTATGGGTCTCACACACAGAAGCAAATAAATTAGACATGGATCTGGTTATATTCTTTTCAGCTAGAGCTATGCAAGAAAACAACATGTATCATTGCTTACTGTGAATAAATTAGATAATAATATTTTAAATCTGCCCTCAGTCTAGGATGCTTCAATAGTCTAATTGTTCTAAAAGTGATGTCCCAAGCAAGACTGACTTGAATCAAGTAGCTTGGAAAACTTGAAGATTTACAGATTGCCAACATTCCCATTCTTACAAGCCTAGCATGTAACTCCATAAACTACTCCTTTCATTCCTCAGGAAGTACTTGAAAGTGTCCTACCATCTCCTTCTCTATAACATTTGCGTGCATCTAATCAGGAAACAAAAGCAATGCAAAAATTACAAAAATGACGGATCACAGATTCTTGAGCCAACAAAGTTCCTTGCTCCTTCTCCTAGAGGCACATCAATGATAATGCCTTAACCTTTTAACAAGGTTCCTCTCTCCCACTAATCACAGAAAATATTTTTTCATGGAAAGAACTGAAGCCAGATTACTGTCATATCATGGTTTGGTTATTAATAGTAAAACATTTATCACCATTCATCGGTAATCAACAGTGCCCACAAGAAAGTGTAACTTAACTACAAATTCACGAAAGAACTAAGGGCTGTGTTGAAATGCTCTTATTTTTTCTTCTGTTTTACAATGAGACGATTTAAGAAGAGAGAGAGGCTTCATTTAATTCTATAAGCATAAATTACAGAAATCTATGCATATTTTAAATCTTTTTTAAAACAATTGAATTTAACAAACATGTCTATATATGACATGCACAACAGCTGGTATTACTTAACAGTTATTTGTTATATATTCTTCATGTGAAAATATTGTCATGCATCTTGTTTTTTCTCTTCCTTTATCAACTTGCAAATTCACAGCAATGCTTACTATTCTTAATTCATTTACAATCTGAACCAGGAAAGACTTGTGCACCAATAATTCCTGTGGTAGATAAGAACTCCTAGGGGCAATCTGTATTTATCTCCTGTCTATGGCTACTCTGTTTTGTTCTTCTGACAGGCACCAAATAAGGAATGTCCACATCAGAGATTTTAATTACTTGAAATCCTTTTTTTATTGATTACAGACAACAAAGCAGCTCTTTGTGTTAGCCTTTCAAAATGTCAATTTAACTTATGGATATAGTGATTTTTTTTTAGCTCTATTGCTATGGATGATACATACTGTATTCTACTACTGTTGTAAAAAATGTTATTTATTTGTATACCAAAAATGTGCATGGAACTAAAAATCACCATAATTCATGAGAAGAACTGCTTGACTGCTTATAGACAGTCTAAGCAGATCAGGAAATAGGCTTGCAGGTTGTGTTGGAGCAATGCATATTGTAATTGTCCAAATTTTGATGCCAGCCACCCTCAATCAGATTCTGCATGGACCTCACATTTTTACATAGCAGAGGCCTGAACAAAAGACAGAAAAATGTTCCTGCTGACCTGAATGGCCTTAGGCAGAATACAAGCACTTCATGTGGCTAACACAAAGTTTAACAAGGATTGCATAAAGTTTTTTTATCCTTGCTCTTCTTCAGCAGGGAAATAACACTCCAAAGAAAGTACAGTAAGAAAGCCCTTGGGCCCAGACACACATGGGCTAAAGAGTAGGACTGGTTTTGAGGAAGGCGTGTGACTGTACTTCTACAAATGCTGCAGCAGTGCCAAGCTCTTCACCTTAGATCAGGAGGATACTAGCAGTGTTCCACCACCTCTGTAAATGGTTTCACATCATTTCCACTTCACCAGCAAAGAGTGACCTGTGCCTCACTGGGCATGCATTAGTTTGCCATTGCATAATTAGTTTACATAGCATACCAAAGTGGACGCAGAGGTTGTGAATTGTTACGTACCAGTTCTCAGGTTTTTTTATAGCTCACACAAATGACGACTAACAAGAAGCTTCAGAAGAGGCATTCCCTTGACACAAGGTGCATCTAACCTTTCCCTCAGGATCTACAAAAAGAAGATTCTAGTGCATTAATGTTAACAACATTCTGAAACATTTCTATGGAAAGGGGAGCCACTAATATGCTTGCTTAGGACAACACAAAATTGCTGCCAGGGGGAAAAAAAAGGCTACTCAAAGTGTTGTTTTACTTTATTGTTTAAGCAACATGCATTTTCCAGGTTCTAAAACAAGTCCGAATCAAAGGAGGGAAAAATCATCTTCTGGCTACTGGCCCAGTGACCTATCTTGAACACCATTTTTTCCTTCTTTGAGTTTCACCAGCAAAAGCAGAACACATTGTTTTATTCTCCATGGATTTCCATGATAAACAATCAAACCTGCAGTAATTTGGATGACCAGTGGTATTATTCATGTTCTCAAGACTTTGTGGGATTAAGGCTTACTTTCACAGCACATTAAGGTTATATGAGGTCCTTAACTAATTTCATTTCCACTTTAATGAAGGATTTGTTTTCTTATTCTCTTTTTCTTTTTTTTTTTCTTATTTTGTGCAGAACATTTCTGTAATAACTGTGCATTTGACATCTGAAAGAAATACTTCAATAGAAGTCTCCAGAAAATAACAGAAAAGTTAAATCAAATTCAAATAAAGAACAGTCACTGAATTCTTTAGTGAAAACCATAGGGGGGGAAAAAAAAAAAAAAAACACCAAACAAAAAATGCCACCACTTTCTTTAAACAAAAATATTGACATAACTATTTAAAACAAACACAAGTGTACATGAGAAACATTTTCTATTTATTCTGGACTGGAAATTAAATGTCTACATTATTCCTCATAACATTGCCAAAGGCAAATCAGTTACTAACAAAACATTGTGACAAGTTCTTAAGTAGCTTGCCATCACATCTATTGTTACATTCAGTATAAGATAACACCTGTGTGTTTATTAAGCCCACATTTTACAATACAGCACATACGTTAGTTCTCTCCAAGTGCCTGCAAGACAGGTGGGAAAAGTCAATAGCTCCGGTGACATTGAGTATTTCTACCACAATACAGAATTCCAGCTTTATGCTTTGCATTGTCTGCCTATTATGCAGAAAACCTAATTGCCAATATGTCCTTTTGCTTAAAGCTGTAAACACGTAGAAGATCATAGTAAACACTAGCCGTGTCACCACTGCTGCACAGGTAGAGATGTCTACAGTTGTCTTCTTAAAAATTTTATTTTGAAAGACCCTTCAGACAAAAACACTGATGTATATGAATTGGCTTCATTGCTTTCCAAAGTGTGTAAATGTATGCAACTCCTGAGGGAATAAGAATATTTCCCATTGTGCTGACTGAATCTAGAAGCCCACCTCTGATGCATTTCAGACCATTTTCCTAAAAAATTATGACAGCAGAGGGAAGGTGGGCACATCTTCCTCTCAATTTAAGTATCAGAGTATGTAAAATTCGCAATACAAATTACAGTTCAAGATTTCTGCCAATATCTCTCCCAGACCAGATCCAGATGCCTGGACTAGGACTGGTACCACCAAGCTTACATGAAACAACAGTCTGAAACACATCTGAAGGTGACAAACTTCAACGTACAGGAAAATCTTGGAAATAAGCTAACTGGTATAACTAGAGAGCATCAGATGTCAATCATTTGATTACAAGAAAGTATTTCCTAGTGGAATCCTGAAAACCTAAAGATGTGATAAGCTCTATTAATTATTCTTCTCAAAGCTTGCTGGTCTATGTGCTTGAAAGTAATATCGGGAAAAGATTTTTTTGTTAAGAGAGACAAATCGAAAAGACAAAAATGTCACAGCAAGAACTGACTCTCAGTCACTACTTCTAGCTTTGAAATCCACTACAGAAGAAGTCACTGAAGGTTATTCTAAAACCAGTGGATGGAGAGAAGAGACGAATTAGAGGAAGCCAGCGTTTAAAATATATGCCTCAAAATTAAACTTGTGTTTTCATTGCAATAAGGTGATGTCAGATGTGCAGTAAGGTGTGTACAGATTTTACACAACACAAAATATTTTGAAAGCTCCAAAATGTATGGGCAGAGAAAAATTCTTGAAAATTTATTCTCCTTCAAATGCATTTAACACAGAAACCATAAACGCAGTACCACACGTTAGTCAGTTACAGGTTAGTCAGTGCACTATTGGTACCTACTTGATAGAATGAGAACCATCATTTCCACGATGGAGTAGCTTGAGCCTTAATCTGCATTGTTAACACCGGTAGCAATTAAATTCACTTAAGTGGAATTTTGTTTTTTTACAGAGGGTGTAAATTCTCATTGAGCCTGTACTTCAAGCTCCCTCTCCTAGCACTGACATAAGCACAGTTGAAAGTCGTCAGAGACACACGCTCACAGCCCACATGAAGTTTTTGACATTCACATGACTTCATAACGACTTCTGTGCCATTTTTTAAAACTAGATGTTCTTTGCAGCATAGTAATCTCCAGATATTCCTCATTCCCATTTAAAACAAGTTGCAGGTATTTGGGCTATAAATGAGTTCTAAGTAAAGGAATACCATTCCTCTGTATTTTTTCATCAAAATCATATTTGCCATTATTGACACTGATAATATTTTCTCACCGCCACATACAGAAATATTGTTTAATGGACTTGTTTCCTCTTTTGAGAGCATTTTCCTTTTGCTCCTGTCAAACAGTAAAATAACGCATGTATTTATTAGTTATCAAATTTCAATGTTGCATCATATCGGACAATGTCCTTCACATTTTTAGCCTGAAACAAGTCACACATAGTCTATGTTGCACTTACAGTTTAAAAAACACTCAGGGTGCATATGCTTGGCTACTTCCGTAGGGTCTGGTGCCAGAAACAGCATGCTAATCATGAACATTACTCCTTCCCATCCCACAGCATATCTACAGGTCTTTATTTCTTTTTACATTATTTGCAGTAGACATACCTTCCATCAGTTGTCACTCCTTAGAATTGTTTTGCAAAGACCTCAAGTACAGAACAACATAATACTCCAAAAGAAAACTCTATTGCTAGAGGCAGTCAACAACTAGTAGAACTACTGCATTCCAGTAAGCGGGTCTGTATTTTGTCAGTCAGGAAGCTTTTATGTCCTTTTTCAAATTTGTATGAAAAAAATTAACTTATTTTTAGAGATTTGATGCAATGTACGTTGCCATATATGCAGTGCTCCTGTGTGCATCTCTTTCAATAATGAGATGAGATTTGCAAAAGGGAAACAAAATTCTTCAGCAGTATCAGGGCTTTCATGGCTGAGAAAAAGGAAAAAAAAATCACAGTAATCACAGTTAAGAAAAAGCTCTGCCCTTCTCTGGCAAACTAAATATCGGAGCATGCTTCCAACACTTATTACAAATTGGTTTTCTTGAATCCAGTACAAGTGTCAAACACCACTTGTTACTTTCACATGCTTAGTTTTGTGGATGAAAAGACAAGAGTAAGATACCATGCACTATGTTATATTACTTGTAGACAAGCCAGGCATTCATGAAGTTATAAAGAACTGAAAATACTGAAAAAAATGTTTTAGTCTGAAAATTCTACCAGAGTTCATGTTGCCATACAGTTTTTCTTAAATAAAGGGAATCAAAGCTCAGAATAGCAGTAGAAGTACCAAGTTAATTCCATAATTTCTGATATTCAAAACCTTCACAGCACCATTACAACCTACCCATTGTTTCCAATTTAACATGTAAACACTAGTCTATGACGCCAACTTGCACTGCTCTTTCTGTATTTTCAAACAAAAATCTTTCATCTTTAATCACTACTGGTTTTCACCATGGTACCATTTTCTGTATGCCATCAACAAAACCACATTATTACTAGAATTAAATTTTAAGCTCACATAAGGCTAATCTTACGTTTCATGTGGGCAATGTGTCATGATCACTGCTTCCTTGGCTGACCCATATTGTTTCATCACCATCTTTTGTCTCAGTGTATCTACGCACTGTATCTGGAGTTATACTTTTTTTTTTTTCTGCTTTATATTTACATTTAAACTTGCTGAGATAAAGATTGGTATTTCTTTTTTCTGTCAGCACCATTTTAGTCTTGTTATCTCAATCCATAGATCACTAGCCAAAAGCTTACATAACACAATTTGCTTACCAGTGAAACTAGTGAAAGTGCAAATGTGTGAGGAATTCTTCTACTGTAATAGCACAAGTGGAATTAAGGACATATAAATCACAGACTTTCTGTAACTTTCTATTAATAAAGAAATGGCTACCACTTCACAATAAACAACACTGCAAATCATTCTAAATGTCCTTGGACAAATTCTTCAGATACTGCCAGTGGCTGTTGAGAGCCACTCAAAATAATCATGAAATAAGAAAAAAGATTCCCAAAAATTCTGAATATGATACACTTCTAATGTCTCTTACATAGGGCCACTGCTGTCTTATAGTGCTTTAAAACATTTTGAAGTAAAGCTCTATGTCAACATAGAAATTTGCCCGTAAAACTAGAGTAGGTTCTCTCAGCTAGAACAATTCTGTCCAGCTCCTATGGAGCTTCAAAAACCAAATAAGAGACACATTCACAGAAAACACAGCCGAGACAAAGTATCTAACCCTACCAAGCCAGCTGCTTTTTAGATTATAGATACAATCAGATACAATCTAATGCTTGATGAATGCAAAGTTCCCAGTACAATGTTACAAGATCGTTGTACAGGGTAATGTTGCCTTTGAAATTGGTAGCAGAACACTTACTGACTTCTACACAAAAAAGCTCGGTTTCAAGTGTGCAAAGTGTGCAAAATAATTAAGGAGAGCATATGTAAACATGCAATAGAGGAGTTTATCTCCTCAGGGCCCAGAGAGGAATTTGTTATCTATTATTTCCTCTAATGGCTCATATAGCCCTGTATTTCGACAATCTACATGATATGATACTCATTACATTCAAGAAGGAGCTAAAGCGTTGGTAGAGACTCTTTGTTTTTTAAGCACTTTTCCTGACAGACGATGTATTGTGACCAACTAAACTGCATATAGTATTTCACAATAAAAAGCATGTCATGTCTGTTGGTGATCAGGCTTCTGCTTTAAAGCTAAGTAGCTGAGATAAGGTGAAAGCTGATAAGGACTCAGAGGATGAGGACATTGGAGATAGAGGATAAGCCTTATTTGTGCTTTTTTCCCTTCACTGTTTTCATCTTTTACCATTTTGGGTATTTTTCCTGAATGGGTATGCAACCCAGATACAGCATTTTGGAAAAATTGAGTAAATAGAAGAGCCATAACTGCTTTCTTTCACCGTTGTGGCACAGTAACTTAATGTTATTGCATTAAATCGCTGACTATATTCAACAGTATTATCAGCTCTGTAGAGACACTGTAACAACTAACAAAAACATTATCCTTATTCCAGGGGATTAGACTAGGGTTACTGGTTATATAAAAGCTGGATGAATCTTCCTCCTCATAAGTAAAAGAAGAGGGACAAGAATGTTGACCTTCTACACATCAAACTGAGCTGGAAGAGGTTGATGTCCTATACTTACCCTAATACAGTTATTTATTCACACAATAGTTTTTTAGAAGGTAACTTCTCTTTTTAGCCACTTTCTGTTGTTTTCTTACAGCATTTGGGGGGGGGGGGGGGGNCTGTTGTGGTTGGGGGGGGATCAGAAAATGTTCAGAATCTCTTTAATTTTCTTCTTTACAGTGTTATGAGGGATTATTCTCATTTTCATGCTTTATGTGCCAATGAGCATTGTACAGTTCAGCCAATGTTTTAGGAAATAACATTTTTCAAAGGCCACACATTGTACTCATGCAATAATCATTCCATGTCCCATGTTTGCTACTTCTGTGATTGTTTATTTTGCATCAATTAGTTCAATTAGAAAAACATTCAGCAACAGGTTGATCATACCTTTAAGTCAGTCAAAAGAACTTATTTGTTTTCCTTCCTAAGTGACAAATCCAGTTACCATTATTAGTTTAATTACACTCACTCCTCAATACATATTGATAGTTTCTTGGCCTTATCAGTACCACTAAATTAACATGGCAGTATATATTAGTACATTTTTAAATCACCAAATTACTACCCATTAGGCAAGTGGTGGCAAAATATAACTACTGTAGTATTTTGTGCCATGAGATAAGTATTATTTACAGAGGGCTACGTACATAATAAATTAGCCATTATGTGGGTATTTGTGATGTAGCATATTAATAAGGATAATCATTCTTCTCCACAACACAATTTCAATTCACTTCAGAGGACAAAATTAAATTCCAAGATGTTGAAGCTCCCTACTTAGCATGGATACCACTGCTGAGTTTAACAACTGACTCCAGCAGCTAACATTTACAGAAAACTAGCCATGATCCAGGTAATGGCAAGGTAATAGCAAGGCAAAGACAGCCTAAGTCTTTCAGTTAAGAATGAAGTAATGTTTACCATCTTGTTCTCACTCTCACTCTCTCCCTCCTTCCCAACCACCACATCTGTATAAGAAAGTGAAGCTGCATCATCTTTATATGTGATTATCATTCCACAGCTTTCAAACATTGTATAAGCGATGGTGCAGAGCTGTGCCACTTCTGCTGAAAATGGCAGCTAACCCTATTCTGAAAAGAGGAAACAACATGGCAGCTGTGGTATGGACATGTGGGGGGATGGGTAGAGGTGCTGGGAGTGAAGGAGTGAAGTTGGGCCTGAGAAAGGAGGGATGAAATGTGTTGTTCTAACATTTGTCTTCTTTTTTCCCATTATCTGAATCTATTGAATTGCCAGTAAACTGAAATAATTTTCCCCAACTCAAGTCTGGTTTGCCTGTGCCAGTAATTGTTAACTGATCTGTGTCTTTATATCAACCTGTAAGTTTTCTCATCCTAGTTTCTTGTCCCGGCTCACAGAGGAGGGGAATTGAGTGAGCGGCTGGGTGGGTGTTTGGCCCTTAGCCAAGGCTACCCCTCAACACATCCATAGGCTGGAACACAGGCTGAGGCCAGGGCCCTTGTCATGTGTCTGGGACAGTAAGTTTGGGCAAAGGCATAGCAGAAACTGGTGCCTGACTGAAAGACTTAATGCATTACAACTTGCATTTTAGGCTAAACTTGAAAAAGAAGTCCTGCTTTCTTCTTTGCTGGTAATCCTGATAATTGCTAGGTTTATCTTTTGTTATTGATCATGACAGCATTAGCACCTAGGATCTTGTTGCTCAGTTCCAGTATACATCTGCATAATGACTTTGCCTTTTTTCCTTATACGTCTTTCTTCCCTAAATTCATGAGCACTGCACTAGAGTAGACCCACTTTATTAGACACACATTGAAAAGACTTTTCTGCCAGGCAAACTCTTGCATTTTACCTTATGCACACTATTAAAATTCAAGGTGATAATAATTAGAACATGTTGACAATGTTAAGGGGTGAGGGAACCAATCCAACACTGGTGGAGAAGTACTGAGAGTTAACTTTACTCTAATAAGCAAAGTGCAGATACTAGAGAGAAGATTCTTCTGACATGCCCAGGAGAAGCATTCTTTGAATTAATTTCTTGCTATAATGGTGTCTCTCTACTAACAGTAGCTGGCAATTTTTACATGCTTTTCAAAGTACCTTCAGAGCTAGAAGAGTATCTTACCATGTTAGAAATTATTTATATCGCATACACATGGCTAGGATTCACAAAGATATGTCAATTTTTGCATTGCAAATTGATTTATGAAACTTGTTAATGGCTCACTGAAGTTCCAGAGATTCTTTTCTTCTTTTGTTTAATTCCCAGGGATCATCTCTGAGGTCGGAATGTCCCTGTGAAGTCCAAGACATTCAGAATGGGCATTCTGGTGAATATTAAAGAGAATGCCATCTCCTTCCCTATGATATAAATATGGATGTTGAAGAGCCCAGTGGTGGGAAAAATCTCACTTGTGACAGGTAACAAAATGACTGCAGTAAAAAAGCTGACATGTCAAGTCAAGGTGAAAATATTCACACACTGAACAAAAGGATATCCATTTTCATGATGGCAAGTTGCAAGTAACAGAAATTCAGCACATCTGGTGTTTTATCCTAGAGCAACTCTCCCTTAGCACTTTCAATAAAAACAAGACTGGAAAAGTAAATACATAGGTGCATCACACCAGACATTTCCAAGACAATCAAACCAGATAGCTATCTGAAAGACTGCATTAGCTTGCATTTATCTTCCATGATACTTTAACAAAAACAAGTTCTAGTATCATTCCTTAAAACTCACAGTTTTTTCAGGAGTATAGCTCTGAAGGTTGATAATTTTTGAAAGAGAAAAATTTTCACTGCCAAAACCAAGTACTTGTAGGTGACAATATAATTGTCAATATAATTGACAATATAATAGTTGATGATACAGGCATTTTTTTCTGAGTCTACAAAATTAACTACTCATCATTGTATCTTTGGGCATGCTTTCAAATATACCACATATAATTGATGATATCAGCTAAAAGGAATGTTTCCGTATACTTCATCTGCACAGCTTCTCACTGCAGTACACATAAGAATACCAAGTCAACCAACAATATGGCTGACAGATAACCTGTAAGAGGTATGGAGAACACAAGTAGGACAGGATTTCATGACTCAGTGTTCGCTTCTTCACATATCATGACAGAGGAAGATAAATCATCTCCGTTTGCATCAGGGAACACTCCACACAGAATCACAACAATATAAGACTGCTCCAATTTAGGATATCTTGTAACTTCATCGTTATGACATCTTTTTATTTGCACCTTAAAGATTTTTTATTGTTAGAAAAAAGAAATCTCCTGTTTGATTCTTCTAAAAAAGTCTTCATTCCTGCTGTTCAATCCCATGGAACTGAAGAACACAGTCTTATTCCTTGGCAGGAGCCTTTGCAGTATTTGGAGACTGTCATCACGTATCCCCCACTCTACTTATCTCTAAGCTAAATGCCACCAAACTGTTCAATCTTCCTGATAGGTCAGGCTTCTAGACCTCTTGAGGGAAGAGCCATTCCCCCATTTTGTCAAAATAGTTTGAACTCCACCCAATTTCCCAGGATGCTTGCAGCCTCTCCTAAATTAGTGACATTGGCAAATTCATTAGGTATGCTCTTCATTTCACTATCTTTTAGAACAGATTTATCTCCTATCCCCTGTGCTGGAATTCATCTCTGTTTGTATAAATCCTGAGTTAAATAAGACCTGTGCTCTCTGAGAACATAATTTGGGATACAAAGATGAAAAAAGGACAAATTTTTGTGAGAAACAGACAAGTAGCCCCCTCAAAACTGCTATTTTACTTGGAATGAACACAGATGTTAGCTAAACAATAAATAGGTGTCACCATAAACTCATTTCATAGGTTTATAAATGTATATTTGTATGTAAAACTCCCTGAATTATCTTCTCAGGAAAAATACAAATTAATCATACCACCTATGAAATATTTAAAGAAATCTGTCCAGGATATTAATGCCCATTCTCTGACTTTTAATATATTAAAAGTGCCAACACTTAATCACCTTAACCTCATTACTTCTATTCCATGTTAAACATTATTATGTCTCTGTTGTTTAAAGTAATTATTCATCTATTTACTAGTCTAAGCACTGATTATTATTCACAGTTGTATTACCTATGAAACTAGTGTCTTTATCATTAAAGAAGTCTAGTAATACACCTGCCTTAGTTCATCTGTTGCTTTGTCTAAATATGGTCACAAGTTTAAAAAGCATTAATTTATATAGTTTGGGTTGTTGATAGGAAAGTTCACTGTTTTCTTAATCACTGAGGATCCAAATTAAACAGGTTACTTCAAATATGTATGTGGGAAGTTTCACTAGAGTCACTAAGCTTGCTCAATAAGTATTACCTACTGAGAACAAAATTAAGTTCACAGAGAAATGTATAGCCCTGTCTACTCTCAGCTAGAATATCATTTAAATGTTAATAATAGATTTTATACTTCATAGTTAATGATAAAATATCTTAGAAATTAGGGCCCTCATTGAGAAAAAACAAAAACAAATCATTAAATGCACTCATGAGAATATGTGACAAAAATCAATAGAACATAGCAACTTCCAGGTACCAAATTTTCAGAGAGGTTTATGAAGAGAAATATGTCTAATGAGATTCTTTTAAATATTCTCCACAGGTCAGCAGAAACATTGTCCAACTGATATTTGATGTTTTCAAAAATGCCCGAAGGGTGGAGACAGACCATATATAATCTGTAGAATCCTTTAAAAATTTCTAGACCAAAGTGTTTTCCTGATAAGGTGACTGGAACTGAGCCCAAATTATGGATGGGAAAACAAGGAAACAACAGTATTAAGGATACAGCTGTGCATTACAATGAAAGTACTGCACAGAAATAGCCAAACCAACTTTGAAGAAAGTAATTTCAGAGATGAAAAGTATAAGCACTGTGCCATTCCCAAGCTAATTAACCTGCTCACAGGCAGATATAAATAGTATCATAATATTGCTGTACAGGGGCTAAACTAGTGTATCAGCATGGTATTTGACTGAGCTCTCTGCCTGGTGCTGAGCTAGGGATTTCTAGCATGATGCTGTGTTGCAAGTTGTGGATATGTGGTAACATTCCAAATCTACGGGAGAACTAGCATCAAAATTAGCTAATAAGTGTTTTCTGGTTTTAAATGTTAAATCCTGCATTATTTCTATTTTTTTACCATTTAAAAGCCAACTGGCAACCTGTCTGTGGCCTCCATTATATTCTATTTTTCATCTGAATACAAGGTCAGAGAAAGATATTTCACTGAAAACAGAAATCAAGTTTTATTGCACTGACTTTCTCTATTTAGTTCCAAAAAAGTATTATCATCATGAAGAATAAACTACAGAAAAAATGTGCATTATGCAGCTGTATTTTAGTATTAATGTTTTTACAGAGTTTCAGTATTCAACTCATGAGAAAAAGATAAATATTAAATGTTATCTTTTGATCTTTAAACATTACCTTATAACATTTCTTTAGACTTCCTGCCATTAGTATTAGCATTTCATTTCCATGTGAGCTTATTTATGACATTCATTGGTATTTTTGTAAAGAACTAGTGCTTAAAATCTCTGATCATCAATACTGTTAAATTCTTTATATGCAGGCCTCATTACAATTAGGACCAAGCAAGAAAAAAGAAAACATCATTGACTCGATCTGCTAAAAAGTTTCCTTAGTAATTTTTTTTCTTTTGAAGAAATTAAAGGGAATTGTGTGTACTTCTTTTAAAAAAAAAAAAATCTTGGCAATTTTTTCTATTTTACTATGAATCAGAAAATACTGAAGGCTGCTTGATTGTCTCATGATCCAAAACTACTCTGAAGACAAGAAACAAGTACACAGGATGGAAATCCTGCTTCTTCTTTGTAAAAGCACTGAAATGGTATGCCTCAGAGCTATTTTGGGTTGCATCCATACTTCATTTCAGCAGGACTTTTCTGAAGTACAACAGTCAGCTATGATTCTGCATATCTCACCATCACACTCCCTTCATCATACAATCCACTTCTGACTTGCCCGTCTCAAACACACCACTGTAATCCCTTCCAATAAACTGTTTAAAGAAATCATGTCCAATAAAGTCCTTACTCTCTGCTCTGAACTCCCAGCAGCACATTTATCCATGCTGCATTGGCAGAAAAACTTGGGCCTCAATTCCTACCTCCCTGCCATCTATACCCCCTACATGATAGGGCAAAGCACAGCCAATTTAAACAACAAAGACACAGAAGAATTTCAAGTGGTAGATACCAAAGGACAGGCTTGACACCAGCATCCCAATGACATAATGGTCATCACAGTCTGCATTCTGCACAGCACACAGAGACTTTAGGTGAGCTCATCTACCAGAAACACACACAGCAGCACAGCTGCTTCACACCACTTATGTATAACCCAACACAGCCCAGCAGTGAGGCTGTCTTCTAAGCTGGAGAACAATATAGGATCCATGCTTTACAGCTGTAAATTAAAGGTAGCAATGAATGGTCTCTGGTCATTAAGACCAGCTAATGTGGTGGATAGACCATATCTACACTAGCAAACTTTCTCAAAACAACCAACCTAGTTGGAAAAGGACCTACCATAAACACACAGCAATCTGTCTACTTAGCCACACATCCCTTCAGCATCATGTGTGTCCTGCTCCTCTCATTTTTTTATAAAAGCCACACATCAGTATACCCCACATGCATCTAATTATGTGCCCCATGCCAAGCCCTACCAAGATTTGTCACCTCTGTTAGGTATATAACGCTAAATGCCACCTGCAGCTGCTACTGCTATGTATCAAAAATTTAACTTTGTCAAGGCCTTATTGCTCCCAATTTTGTTGTCTGGGTAGATGCCTTGTCTTCTCAAGCCTCCTTGGCTACCCTCTTTAATAGAAAGAAAACCTCCATACCTAGTCTGGAGATGAGGCCCTGCTGTGTGACATGGATGATTTCTAGCAGAAATTCTCCCTAGCTGATGCTGTCAGCTATGCAAAAGTGGACAAGGGAGACTTATTTGAGGACATGTTAACAGCCTTTCCCTCCCATAAATCACAATCCCTAGTGCTGGCTATTCCAGACCCTCAGACAGTGTCTCCATTTGTCAGATCCCAAAATACAGCTCCTTAATTGTGAGTAAAGAACCTAATTTTCACTCGAGGTTTCCAGGCCAGATTGTGCCACATGACATTAATGACAAAAGCAGAAGAAAGACAGGCCTTCTCTCAGGTCCTATACTCAGGGCTGGCATGGCCCTTTGGAGGAGGGAACATCCTAAAATCATGCCCCATCTGGGGGTCTGGGAGGGTTCTCCCAATTGAAGATCCCAAGCATCTCAAAATAGTGCAGGCACATGTGTTGAGTTGAACAAAAATAACAATCGTGGCAGACATTTTTATTTTTTAATCATATGTCAGTGCTGTGTAGCGTGCCTCTGCTCAGTGCACAGAAGTGTCTGATCATCAGTCTTGGCAGAGGGAGCAAGCCAATCTTGGCATAGGTAGTGATGGGTGAAGAAGAGTGATCTGGCCAAACCTGAATCCCTTTCTCATTTAGTTTCTTGCAGACTATAAAGAGGATGGTCATATCCTGGCCTCCTCAATACCAAGACACGGGTTTTTGCTGTTCAGCTGTGAAAAATCAGCAGATTACTTCACAGCACTTTGTAAGAATGGTGTTTGTATAGCATGACACCAAAGGTGCATCTGGCACGGCCTGTGGCATGGCACAAAACCTGCTGGGATGATATTAAAGAGTCATGCCAAAGTGGCACAGCCTTACCTATTCCAGTAATAGAGAGCATTTTAACTTCCAAATCATACCCAGGGAGGGCACTGGGGAGGGCTTTGGTTGGCACAGGCCAAATTCATGCCAATAAACATTCTGATTGTTGTTAGCACAGATGAATGTGTGCCAGTGCTAGAAAACATTAATGGCACACTCAGAGTCGCTTGCATAGACACAACCATGACACACAAATAACTTAGGCCTACACCTATGCATCTTCTCCCATTTCCTCATGTCATCTCAAAGCCCTCATGTTGCAGACTACCGCTCCAGGTTCATATTTCTTTGGTTCATTTCACACAAAGATTCCAGAGGTTTTACAGTTAATGTTTATCTAATTACACTACTTACCCAAATGCTTCTCCTTTTCATGGCTTTTGTACATTGATTTTTGCTGGTAGAGGCTCTGAGTTTGCAAGTCTCATTCTGAACTAATGATGCATTCTGATTTAGGAGATAACATTTCTATTTTTCCTCTAAATGTAGGAATGGATTTTTAAAACTTCAAGATGCAAATATATCTTTCTGTTCATTTTTTGGAAAGAGAAGAAGTCAAAGGTGCAGATGGAAGGACTAGGTAATTGATTGTCTTTGCAAAGTACAGTAATGGCCTACAGTTTGTCGCTTTAATGCAGATTTACTTGCTTAGAAGTAGAAGAAAACCTAAGTCATCAAAACCAGTATTTTGCAATTAGAAAAAAATGCATGATATGTAATTCATAAACTGATCAGGTTTCACCAGAAAGTTGACTAGAGGTTTGCTTCCACTATATTCCTCAGAATCAGAAGCCTTGTCAATCCTACTTCCAATGGTTAGAAACTGTTGTCTGAGATTAATTAATGGCCAGTTTATATATTGCATTCTTAGAGATACAATTCCAAGGTTTAAAATTATGAAAAGTCTGTACTTCTTAATAAATTTGTTTTTTTCCTCCTGAAAAAACTCCAAAGGAACCAGTACAATTTGTTTGCACACCGATTTATATACCACTCAGGTCAACAAAGTTGCAAGAACTGTTTTTTCAAGGAAAGGATTTCACCCCTATTTCCATGAATGGTACCTGAATCTAGACCAATTCTGTTTAGTATCTACAACTAATTTAATTAAAGCATGGTTTAGTGAATAGTGACATAGCTCTAAAACTGTAAATAACAGCTGGACTTTTGAGATTAGTGACTGTGAATAAATCAATGGTAGATTAAAATATTAACGGTCTAATTCTAAGGGGCAGAAAATAATGTTTTACTGCCACTTGAACGCAATCTTTCCTTTTGTATGTATTCAGTAGATTTGAGGTCTTTTTATTATTCAAAAAGAGCCATTTCAGTCACTTTTAAAGGTGCCTAAAATGCATAGATAGATAATAGACTATAATGAGTTTTTTCCCAAACCATTATAGTCTACAGAGTAAATACGTATCAAAAAACGACCTAAACCATTATTTACCCCGTTGACCGCAAACTCTGCAAATGAGTGTCATATCAGTTCATATTCCCCTAAAAATTTTGCTCTGCTTTTTCAAGCTGACCACTAATACAATGCTTTCCAAATGAAAGAAAACTCAGAAATAAGAAACCATGCCTATAGTATGCAATGCAGAAAGAAAACAGCCCGTTATTTATAACATTTGTTTTGTTTCATCTTTTCAGTTCTTAGGCTGAAGTGTAAGAATGCCATTTCTATGTCATGTGTTTAATCTTTTCACATTTTTGAACTCCTGCACATTCAGAGTTACAAAAGTCTTCCTTCAACCAGAAATGCAGATGCAGAAGGGCATGGCTTAGATGTTTGCAACTCAGAATAGTAGAAATATGCAAAATGGGGAACAAAAATAACTACAGAATTGTTATGCAATAAAAAACTGAAGAGGAATAGCTCCTCTAGGCCTTTAGAGCTACTCAGAGCTGTCATTCTCATGCTTCTAGAGAATAACTTTAAGTGAGAACTCAAGGCTGGCAATGCACAAATTGAAACCATAGTCCAAAAATTTATATCTTGTTCTCAGGTAAGAAAATAGCCCTACTTTTATTTTTTGTGCACTTCTTAACTATCCAACTAAATAGGCAGGGAACAGCCGGCTTTCCGGGTCTACAAAGAAGTAATATACAGAAAAGTTACCAAATTCTAAACCAGAATTAATATAATAAGCTGTTCTCCAGTGAGTAAGCTTTAGACTTGGGGATTGTGGGTCACAGGATTGAAAGTACAGCAGAGAAGGCAAAACATTCATTTCTATACAGTCTCCAGAAGGTAAAAACCTTCTCACATATACACCGGGCTATCTGTAGGCTTCAGGGACCAAACCACCCAGACTTCAGAGAATTCTGCATGGGATGGAGGCACAGTTTTTTTCATTCTATTCAGACAGATTAAAGTTGATAGCAGAGGTATGTAGGAAGGCTTTTCGCAGCAGATAGCATAACGCTGCTAAATTCTACTGTGACTTTGTGACTTACATGCTGGAATTCTTCTATGCATTTCCTGTCCAGTAAAGATTTCCCAAAGTGGCAAGGAAGGAACAGTAAAGAAGATCAAGAAAAGTTCCTGTACATTACTTTCATCACTATAAAATTGGGGGGAAAAAAGACAGAAGTATTGTGCTAAAACCACATAAACCCCATAGTTGGAAGCAAGATCGATCTGCTTGCAGTTTACGCAAGTATTATGTGGAAACAGATGCAAAGAGATATGATCTAATCATTTCAGGTCTTCCATTGTGTACATCCTATCCTAGCATCTACAAGGAAAAGGAAAGAGATGCCTGCAAACAGGTCTTAAAGACTCATATTGGCACCTGTGATACAAGGTACCCTTGCTGGTGGCTATGTTCCTTTCAACAACAGAAAATCAGGGCTACAGTTTATATTCTACAAAACAGACACATGTATTCTTTCAAAGCTATTGATTGTCCTGTCTTTTACAGCTACTTTAGTTACTTTGGATATTTGAATGTATCCTGAAAATTCTGGTAAGAAATTTTGTTTAAAAATGTATTCCAGAAAACTCATCAGATTAAATAGATCCATCTTTCTTAAATGTCTTTCTAGAACAGTACATAAGTTTGCTGAAGGATGAAAAATTCTGCTACATGTGACACACCTAAAATACCTGTGAAATTCACTGAATTTATATTTTTATCATACCACATATTTAAAGATAATAACTGTAGGATAAAATTCATATATATGATTGTCTTTGTTAAAGTTTAGCTTTGTCTTCAGCATGAGCTGCTTCCAAAAATTTAGTCATTTTGCAGATTATCAGAGTGGACTACAAATTTCTGACAAAGTTAAGAAAGCTGATTTATTTTGCTTAAATAACTTACCAAGCAATAACTGTAGCTTCTTGGTACTGCTTGTTTGTAATGTTGCTCTTGGTAGTTTATTCTGTGTTACACAAAGACAGAACAAAGGAATTCAATCTTTTAGTTGCCTGACATCCTTATTTTAAGCCTGTGCCCTTGTTCCAAGCCCTGGGAAAAATAGCGTATTACCATTTCAGAACTTTTGTCTTGTGCTTCCTTGAGAAATCCTTGTAATCAATCTTCTCTCAGATGATTGCATGCTTACTTCTGGAACATATTTATACACACACACAGAGTTCCTCAAGTCCTTGTATTAATTTGGTTACTCTTTGTTATTTTCCACATTCCTATAATGCTTTCACTTTTATTAAAGTACACACCAAACCATACCAAACTCCAGATGCAGCTTCATGGGATTAATGTTCCCTTGTTATGTTTTACATAGCTATCTAAGCAGCCTAGAATTTTGTTTGCTTTTTACTGGTATTTGATGAAATTCTACTATCACCCTTAGATCCTCCTGTCATTTAACCTTTGCACCATAATCAAAGAGTCCGTATTTTCTCTTTTTCCTTGTCTTTATCCATAGTTCTATCTAACTGTTCTTTCCTTTAAATTGCACTTCTTAACTTATCTACACTCATAAAGACAAGGACCTATAGTGCCATCTTGGACTATACTGAGTTATTGCAAGCAGCTTACATTACGTACTACCATGCTTTGCTCTTATTTGTTTGCAGACACAAACAGTACAGGAAGAAAGGCAAAAATTTAAAAACATGTCTTATGATCAGTGGAAAAATATCCCCAGAGAAAAAGCTTCCAGTTTCAAGTTAAGTTGAGACCCAGACTGATTATTCTTCTTCTAACATACTTAGCAACCGTCTTGCGAAAAGCTTAGTGACTCATGTTTTTTCAGTAACAGCAGTCTTCCACCAGAGTATTTGCTCTTTATTTTTTAACACAAACCTACTTGAAATGTGTCAGAATCATTCACAATAATGTAATGAAAAACACAGGGAATTGCAAAAACATACAAGGATCTACAACATGGCCCTGTCCATAAATTTCAGGAACTACTGGTAACAGTTCAAAGCAGTGTCAAGATCCAGACAACTTCACACCTGATCTTGTGCCTCTGCATATTTTCACAGCTTTTTGTCCACTGTCTCCAGGGCCACCAGTCCAGTTTCTTTAAAGCAACACAGAATTAGACCTACCCTCTTCACAGGTATTCCCACACAGGAATCCTATGTTAAGTAGCAGACCATCTATATCTTACTGTTTACCTGGACTGCTTTCTTAATCCCCTGCTTAATAATCTTCCTTTCCACACCAGTATTTCCATAGCCTTTACATCTACAGCCTCAGACTTCACTTCCTATTTCACTTGGGCTGCAATCATTCATAACATCTGCTAACAAGCTAACAAGGCCAATCATAAATGGTTTTCATAAACGCACAAGCCTAGAATCATAGAATCAT
>VZTQ01009549.1:0-14339 GCA_013400755.1 Pelecanoides urinatrix | reverse complement strand
TGCCGCCCATGCTGCGTGCATTATTGTCCATAAATGAACTGTGGCTGTTGAATACAAGTTGAATAACTCCACAGGCATAAAGTATGTGAGATTCAGAAATCCATCTAACAAGTAATTGTTGTGAAAAAGAAAAGATCTTCCCCTTTGTAACCTTTCCCTTTCCAGTTCTGTGGAGAAGCTGTCATGCGGCATTCAAACTTTAACTGAGAGCCCACCACAATGAAGCAGACTGTGATAGGAAAATATTAAAAGTAGATCCAAGCAGACCCCAAGACTGGGGAGGAGGAAACTCTTGCTTTGAACACTACACTGTTCCCAGTGCTGATAGCTAACATGCTAAGAGCTCATCATTGGAAGAAATAATGAACAGTCACTCCCCTTCTATTTCTTCCATACTATTTATGATGTTATAACTTCTTTCTTACTCATCCCCAGCTGTTTATTTTTCAGGCCAAATGGTCCTAATTTGTTTGGTTGTGCATTTGACCACTTTCTCTTTTCCCAGTTCTTGGGGAGAATATCTTTTGGGAGATCAGAACTGTAGAAGGTATTCAAGATGCTGACAGCTCATAGATTTGTAAGTAGTGACATGATTATATGGGTGTTATTTTCTTCCATATGTCCTTCCTAATAGTTCCTAATAGTAAATTTGTTTTCTTCACCTCTACTGAGCATTGAAATGACATTTTCACTGAACTAGCTACTAAGGACACAGATAAAGCCTACCCTGAATTAAATAATAGGATCACTTCTATTTGACTTTTCTTCATTTTTGGGAGAGACAACATGTAAAATACTAGAATTTAGGAGAAAAAAATTGTGCAAATACTGAAGCTAACTTTGTGATCTACTCTACTGATACAAAATACATTCTCGAATTTGTAAATTTCTATGTGAAAACAAATATTTTTAACATAATAGTTAACATACAGGGCTTTTTAAAAATAATATGTATTACCTGAATCCTTATAGAAAAGCCATTCAGGATTCAACATATTTTGAAATAATTGTGCTAAACAGAACTGTAAAAGAAAGGTTATATGTGTGTTGAGCTCCAGCGGAAAATTCCTGTAGATGTTTATATATATGAACTTAATGTAATTCTGCAGAATTGTTATAGGAGGGTAAATAAATTTATTTTAAAGCCTTCATGAACAGAATGACCAATATGCTATTTCTTGTTTTGTATCAATTCAGTAAACATAAATTAATTAAAAGAGGCTTAAATGGTCTGTCATGGATACTTTGTGCCTTCAGAATGGCAGAAAGAACCTGGAATTTATGAATAAATCATACACAGGTATCCAGCAGAGAATAATCTCCTTCTTTATATATCTGAGCCATCCTAGTGAACTCCTAGAGTACAATTTTTCTCATTATTATTTTATAGAATGTCTCCAGAAATCCCAGTGACAATATACACTAATTATTTTTATAGCTATATCCCACAATTGAATCTACAACAGTATTATAACATCTATAGCAACAGCTCATAGGAAGAGCAACTTCACATTTAAATATAATATTTGTTCATTAATACATGGGTATAAGGTAGCTATGAACAACTTTGTAAGGAAATTAGAAAGCATTCAATCCATAAAAGAATGAATTTCTCCATAAGTAATGCTGCTGTGAATAACTACTTTGATCTAAGAATTAACATGGTAAGTTTGTAAGTTTATATGACAAGAAAGTATGTGATAAAAACAGTCGGCAATCAGTTACCCAGAGAGTCCTTCTAGTCTTAGGTTTTCTTATGATTCTAAGTATATTTTAATAAAGTTTTGGGGTTTTTTTAATACCTTTTTTTTTTTCCTATTGATAGCACTCTACTTACTTTTAAATTAATTTATTCAGGACAAACAATGAATTATGCATTTAAAATTTAATGGTTTAGTTAATTAATTGTATTATATTTTTTTCCTATAAAAAGCAAAACATCTTAAATCTAAAAGCATAATAGTTTAGTATGGATATTCACTTCACAAGTAATGTGGAAAACACTAACAAAGAAGGTTCTTTTATCTAGTTCAAAACTAAGATTTCTTCATATGCAAAAGTCTTAGTATCTGATGTAAAAATATTACTGTATTTATGCACATTTATATTTCATAGTCTGCATTTCTCTATTTTACCTTCTTTTTTTACTAGACTTTGATATCAGAGAGAACTGAAAATTTCCTTTGAGTGGATTGACCCTACCACATTTGTTTTAAAAGATAAATATGCTTTACATTTACATTTCTGAATCAAACATTTTGAATTACATTCATTCACTCTTGGCTTTCACAGATATCTGTTATTCTATTTTATGTTTTTAAAAGAAAAATAGTTCTACTTTCTCTTCATCTCTTTCACTTATTCAGACTCTATCTTCTATAAGCTATTGGTTTCCCTCTGAAATAAATGTCTAAAATTTCTCCCTTTTGGCTGTACCATTATATTTTTTGCAAGCCAGAATGTCCCATAGCTAAGCTTCTAGTCATGTATTTTCAATATACACTTTAAAAAAATACTAATTTTTAATTTATTTGGAAACATGTTGATGCATCATCAGGTTTGTTTTCCTTTATAAAGGTATAATCCTGATTTCCTTATTTGCTGCAAGATTTGTTGTTGCTATTACAGAAAAAGAAAAAACAAACCAGCAGACAGAATTCAGAAATGCCAGTGTTCCTCTCTGGCAATGTATTTGAATACCATATACCTACAGCTTCCTTTCCCTTTTTGTCAAGTACTATGTCTGAGGTGATGAAGGCTTGTTTCACAAGTGATCTTATGAATTTATAAAGATTACATTTTAAAAAATTCTCAATTTTTCACAATTATCTGTTTTTCTATCATGAACCTCTTATGCTGCACATTCGTATGCACAGTCCATTATTCAGAAGGACCATATTTCTCACTGCGAGAGTTTTCACAAACAGGCATTTAATGCCACAGGGCTATGTGAAGGTAGCAGGCTTTTAAGAACTTCAAAAGGACTATTTCCTCTGAAACCAGTTTGCCTTTCATAACTGTAAAACATGTTAAATCTGTAGTCTGTACATCACATACAGTCCACTGGAAGGGGGAACTAAGATTACCTGGGTAATCTTCTGGACAGAGAGGAGGGTCTCCATTGCCAGAAGCGTTCATAAGGTTTTCTGTGTGTCCTTTTATGGATCTGAGAGATACCTCCATGTAGAAAACATCTGCTGTCATGCCAGCATGAACCTGGGTCACCCTCACATGTAGAAGGGAATATAGTGTGGGATCTGCTGTGTTACAGAGAACAGGTTGTGATATGTACTCTGTCAAGAGAAACAGATTTGCAGTGTAATCAGTCAGAAATATCTCTGTAAACATCTGAGAACTTCATGAAGGAATACATAGATATTATAGTATCAATGTGGATGAAACTTGTATTGGTAAATTTTTTCAAGGATGATTTGCAAAATATAGGACCCAGCTAAAGTACAGTTCTACAGAGTAGATGGCAGTTATTCTTCATTAAAGTCATACTTACAAAGTTGATATCATTCTGCAAGGATATACTCCCAATATGAAGAGTATATGAAGAGAATGCTACTACAATGGCAGAAACTGGTGAGTTTTCTCTGGGAGGTTTGAAAAGGAAAAAAATAATCTAACATAGGGATAAATGTGACCTCAGTGTCCTAGTTTCAGCTGGGATAGAATTAATTTTCTTCCTAGTAGCTGGTATAGTGCTGTGGTTTGGATTTAGTTTGAGAATAATGTTGATAACACACTGATATTTCAGTTGTTGCTAAGCAGTGCTTACATAACTCAAGGACTTTTCAGCTTCCCATGCTCTGCCAGGTGCACAAGAAGCTGGGAGGGAGCATAGCCAGGACAGATGACATAACTGGCCAACAGGATATTCCATACCATATGATGTCATGCTGAACAAAAAAACCGTGGGGAGTTTGCCATGGGGGCCAACTGCTCGGCACTGGCTGGGCATTGATCAGCTGGTGGTGAGCAGTTGCATCACTTGGGTATTTTTTTCCCTGCATTTTGTTTCTCTCTCTCTCTCTCAATGTTTTCCTTTTCATTATAATTTTAATTTTTATTACTATTATTATTATGACTATTATTACTTCCTCTTTCTGCCCCCCCCAAAAAAAAAGTATTAAACTGTTCTTATATCAACCCACGAGTTTTCTTACTTTTGCCCTTCAGATTCTCTCCCCCATCCCACTAAAGGGTGGGGGGGGGATGTGTGAGCGAGTGGATGCATGGTGCTTAGTTGCCATCTAGGGTTAAACCACGACGCTCAGTCATTCTACATAAATAATTTTAGACATAGCTGAAACATTTTTTCCCTTCTCCAATGGTCCTTTCAGCCTGTGGAGGCAAAGATAGTTGCAGGTGGGGAGTTAAAGGAACTGCTTTCTGAACCCCAGAATTCAAGCCATAGAATAGATCATGTATTCTCCAGATAAGGTCATCTCAGAAGTAATTTTGCTGAGTAGGCTGTCTAATTATGCTCAGATGGCTGCACCTGACTNCGGTCACGAGCGGTGTTCCCCAGGGCTCAGTATTGGGGCTGGTCCTGTTCAATATCTTTATCAACGATCTGGATGAGGGGATTGAGTGCTCCCTCAGTAAGTTTGCATATGACACCAAGTTGGACAGGAGTGTTGATCTGCTCAAGGGTAGGAAGGCTCTGCAGAGGGGCCCAAAACTGAACACAGCATAAAAGGTACTCGCTGGCCACACTATTTCTGATACAGGCCAGGATGTACAAGAAAGACATTGAGGTGCTGGAGCATGTCCAGAGAAGGGCAACGAAGCTGGTGAAGAGTCTGGAGAACAAGTCTTATGCGGAGCGGCTGAGGGAACTGGGATTGTTTAGTCTGGAGAAGAGGAGGCTGAGGGGAGACCTCATCGTGCTCTACAACTACCTGAAAGGAGGTTGTAATGAGGTGAGGGTTGGTCTCTTCTGCCAAGTAACTAGCGATAGGACGAGAGGAAATGGCCTCAAGTTGTGCCAAGGGAGGTTTAGATTGGATATTAGGAAAAATTTCTTTACTGAAAGAGTGGTCAGGCCTTGGAACAGGCTGCCCAGGGAAGTGATTGAGTCTCCATCCCTGGAAGTTTTTAAAAGACGTGTAGATGAGGCGCTTAGGGACATGGTTTAGTGGGCATGGTGGTGTTGGGTTGACAGTTGGACTCGATGATCTTAGAGGTCTTTTCTAACCTTAATGGTTCTATGATTCTATGATTCTATGTTTTATTTCTTTCAGCTATCTTTGACAAAGAGGACACAAAATGGATTTATAGCAACGTTACTTCCTTATGTAGAGTGAAAACCTACCTGGTTTTGTCCGCAAATGATAATATTTTACATAAATATTTATTCACATCACTTTGGATTTGATCTCATGTTATGGTAATTACTTCAGAGAAAGTCATTGTTATGTGTAACGAGTACAATATATAGTTTACCTACCTAGCTCTACAAGTGATAAAGTAGTCTCTTTGCACGCTCAGATGATCAAAACACACAAACAAATCTCTTTTGGAAATCTTTTAAAAATGTAATCTTTAATCACTTGGTCCTTATTCCAGTGTTGTGTGTTATACTGCCTGTCAATAACTGTTATCTGTCGAATATATGTGTAAGTGTAAAGTACATATTCATTAGCATTCTGCCATATGTCCCATGGACAACTATCCAGACATGATTTCTGCATAAAGATTCCTTCAGTTTTCCCTAATTAGGAAGAATCATCCATGACCATCTGTCAGCCTCTGTACCCAAGTCCTACAGTCCGAAGCAAAACTTGGATCCTTATCAAGTCAAAATTCAACCAGCAATTGCTCACCTTGCCATGTCAACACAGCTATTAATGGTCAAGATAAATTAACACAATGTGTTTCCTCCCTTTCTAATTCATGGCTAAAATGATGCTTTAGACTCAGGGTGTCTAAGACTTCCTGAGTGGGCTGTGAGTGGCACTGAATTAAAGGTTTACTGTAGTCTTCTTTGCTTAAAGATCTTTACTCTGGGGAAGTACATACAATAAAAGACTTATGTCTCCTTCCCCCCATCACACATCATACATTTTATTATATAAAGGAACTTTTCTGCTCTTCTTTAGGATTTTTGCTTTTTTGTTTGTGTTTTTTTTGGGGGGGAAGTTTTTTGTTGTTGTTGTTTTTAAATAAAGTAATTGTGACTACTTATTGGCAGGCGTCCATTCCTGTGTCAGATTAAGATGTCTGCCAGACCAAGCTTGTCAGTGAACTTGGCCACTACATTTTCCTGTTTACAAATACAGGTAGCCCACAAGTAGCAGTTAGCACACACTTAGCTGATTAGACTAGGATATGTATAGAGTTGTTTCTGTAATTACATAAGACATTATATTTCAAAAAATTCTGATGAGTTTTAGGGTTACATGATTGCTTGATAAATAGCTTGGCATGACCATTTTCTACTGAGATCTGAAAAGCTGCAGCTTGGTTAGTTTTATTAGACATGTTGTTTCTCTTTCTTGCTAGGACAATTAACTTCTAGAACCAGGTTTAAACTGTATTCCCACCAATCTGTTCAACTAAAGCTATGGAGATGTTACACATTTTTTCTTATATATGCATAATTTTAGGAGTTTTGATCATTGGCCTGGGATCCATATCACAGCTAGAAAGACAAGAAAAAACCTCAAAAAGGTAGATGAGGTTATTCTAGTTTTGTGTATTGTCTGAGGTTTTTGATCTGAATTAAACTTGCATTTGTTTGAATGTCTGCTCTCAGTTTTAATACCGTTTTTCCATCTGATTTTTGTCACTTGAATTATTTTGTGGGGCAAATTCTCAGCTGATATAAATAAATAGAGTTGAATCAATTTCTGTGATGCTTCTATTCACCCTACCTGAGAATCAGCTTTTGTTGCCAATGGAGTCCCTGAAAGTTTCTCCAGTTAAAACTGGGGAGGTTTCTATATACGTGTATAACGGAATTCCAAATTTTTGTGTTATACTTAAAATGTCAAATTAATTTCCTTATGGAACAGCAGCAGAAGTAGAGTTGTTAGAAAGGAATACAAAAATATTTAAATGTGTAATGGATATACCTTTAAACTGTTATAAACCATGATTTGAGTTGCATGTTTAGGAAGTACTTTAACAGGAACCACCCAAACCAATGGAGGGTGAGCATCACAAAAAGCAGTGCAAGGGCAGCAGTCACCCGACCTGAGCTGGCTTTGGTGCCCAATAACTCCATGCAATACACCACTTCTCCTGTCCTGAGTGACCACCATAACAGATGGAGCTCAAAGTCATGGACTAAGTGAAATCTGTGTATTTTGTGGACATTTTATGGACATTTTACAGGAATGGTCCATAGGCTAAGGGAATGATATCTGTGTATATATCAAAGGATGGGAAGGGAGGAGGTGCTTGATGAGAATGTATTGTGTAGTGTGGGACCTGAGCATGACATAAATTCTATGGAATAAGGGATGGATATTGTACTGGCTTTGGCTAGGATAGAGTTAGTTTTCTTCAAAGTAGCTTGTATAGATTTATGTTTTGGATTTGTGAATGTCCTGGTTTCAGCTAGAATAGTGTTAAATTTCTTCCTAGTGCTGTGTTTTGGATTTAGTATGAGTAGAATGTTGATAACACATTGATGTTTTTAGTTGTTGCTAAGTATCCTCCTAGTCAAGAACTTTTCAGCTACCTATGTCTGCCAGGTGTACAAGAGGCTGAGAGGGAGCACAGCCAGGACAGCTGGTCCAGCTGGCCATACCATATGACATCATGCTCAGTATACGAATGGGAGGTGTGGTCCAGGAAGTAGTGATCACTGTTTTGGACATTGCTCAGCTGGTGGTAAGCAATTGCATTGTGTGTGACTAATTTTGTATATTCTATCATTATTATTATTAATATTATTATTATCATCATTTTCCCTTCCTTTTTTGTTCTGTTAAACTGTCTTTATCTCAATCCATGAATTTCACTGTTTTTTTTTTCCTATTCTCTCCCCCATCCCACTGCCGGGGGTGGGCGGGAGTGAGCGAGCGGCTGTGTGGTGTGCGGCTGCCTGCCAGGTTAAACCACAACAGTGACCAAAACGGTGTTGATAATGCACTGTTATTTTAGATGTTGCTGACAAGTGCTTATACAGTGTCAAGCAAGTCCTTTTCTGTTTCTCAAATTGCCGTTCCAGCGAGTAGGCTGGGGGTGCACAAGAAGTTGGGAGGGGACACAGCTGGGACAGCTGACCCCAACTGACCAAAGGGGTATTCCATACCATATGATGTCATGCTCAGCAATGAAAGCTCAGGGAAAGAAGGAGGAAGAGGGGACATTCAGGGTTATGATGTTTGTCTTCCCAAGTAACTACCACACATGATGAAGCCCTGCTTTCCTGGAAATGGCTAAACACCTGCCTGCTGATGGGAAGTAGTCAATTAATTCTTTTTTTTTTTTTTTTTTTTTTNTTTTTTTTTTTTTTTTTTTTTTGCTTGAATGCACAGCTTTTTCTTTACCTATTAAAGTGTCTTTATCTCAACCCACAAGTTTTCTCACTTTTACCCTCCTGATTCTCTCTCCCATCCCACTGTGGGGGAGTGGGTGAGCAGTTGTGTGGGTCTGAGCTGCCTACCAGTGTTAACCCACAACAAAATTTTATCAGCTATTTATGTGGAAAAACAGCAACTTGAAACACTAAATATTGAGAACTGGAAAGGAAATGTTAGACTGAGAAGGGACAGAATCAAGTCCTGTCCCAAGTAATTGACTTCATTAGTCAGCTTCTCAGGTTTTAAAGAATGCACTCACATTTTCCTTGCAAAAATGTTTCTAGTTTTCTAGGGGATTTCTTTTCTTTACATTATGTACATAATAACTCTTCATTATTATTATTAAAATGCACCAAGAGTCAAAATAATGATGTGAAATGTAACAACCACTGAAATCCAGCATAGTTTCAAATTATTCACGAATGAAGGGAAATCACCAGCTTTTATACCTGTAAAACTGGCAGTTGATTAGATAATTTCTGTTGTGCTGAGCTGGGTACTCTTTTTTTTTTTTTGATAAAATAGTCTACATATTATATGAGAGAATCAACAGCAGAGTTTGAATTAAGAGCCTAAAGAGAGCAGTTTATAGCAAATTGAGGCAAGCAGCACAGATGCTTGGAGCCAGTGCATATCATTGACAGTGCTCATCTCAAAACAACATACCACAATAACCAGAGGTTATCTTGCAGACAAAGCGGGAAATATGGGATCGAGCAAGAAATATGACACAGAAGCTTTCACTGCTCAGAGGCTGCAAGCTGAGAACTTCTTATTGTTAGAGACCTTATAGACAATTTGACTTTGCCTCTAGGTCCCAAAATTTTCATATTTCACATATGTCATTTTCTGCTCTTAACATCCAGCTTCAGTAGTGCTCACTGTTTAGCTGCTGTGCCTGTGTGTCTTTTTGCAGTGCATTTTTCTTAAAATATGTGATTATATAGCACTTGCTGATAAACAAGTTGAGCATTTTATTCACAGATGGCTCTTTCTTACTGCCACAGTTTATCATTACTCTAAAGATTTCACAGTTTTTCATTTTGCTGCTAAGATACCAATGCAAATTAAGTTTTGAGAGGTTATGTTTTAGTTAAGAATAGTTTTTACCAGGCCAACAGATACTAATTCATACAATTTTTCACTAACACATTTTATTTTTCAGGGAAAAGGGAGAATTAGTCAGTGGTCATATGCATGCTCCTAGACTTCTGGGACAAGAATAGCTGAATTTGGAACTGGTTCTATCTGGGCACTAGAGCAATGCTTCGTCTGCTAAAGCACTTTCCTCCTATATGTTGTTGATTTTATGGAAGCCAGCCTCTTTGGAAAGTCTGGGTCCAGTTGTGGCATTTTGCCACTTCTGAATATGTAGTCATTGCTGTGCAGATAAATTAATATCCCTTTTGAACTAAAGTATCATTTGTCTTTTTTCATAATCATTGAAGGGAGTGGAATTACTTGCTGAAATTTGACTTACATTTGTATACATCTATTCCATTGAACAAAGCCAGATTTCTGAGAGTATTTAGCCACCCAGCCATCCATGATAGCAGTGGGTATTAGACATCTAAGCATATTTATAAGCCTGCTTCAAAATTAAATTGAAGAATTAAGGAATAAACTCAAAAGATATGAAAGACAGTTACTGGAACATCTGTTGGATCTCAAAGGTATAATTGTGACACATGGCACATGTCACCTTCAGTGACAATGTCCCACCAACACTGAAAATTAAGAGAACTGGAAGATGGCCATATGTCAGCCAGAAGAAAACAGAAAGTCTTAAGCAATAATAACACACACTCTAATTTTATCCAGTTTGGGCAACACTTTGTACACTGTTTATATGGGAGGATAAACAATCTGTATTTCATATTTTGTAATTTCAGAGTGCTGTTATATTAGTTGGCATTACCAATTTCCTCAAAGAAGATGTGTTTGTAAAGACACGAAATAATAGCACCTGTATTAGGATCATTCCTCAAATAAGCTTGAAGGAGAAAAAAAGTTTCATCCATACTTAGATGACTTCTAAACTATTTTCAAAGCTAATAGTCCCTTAATAAGTCAAATCTACTAAGGAAGCAGGGACAGCCTTGTTTTATACCTGACGTAACAATGGAAGTGTAATGCAAACAATTTTGACCCAGTTCCATGAAGAAAGTAGGTGAATACAAGGACTAAGTACCACTAATTCCAAAGCCAGAAAGGACATTGTAGAATCCTCTCTCCACACACACAAGCTAGATATTTTTTCCTGAAAATTAGAATTAAATATATTCAGAAAAGAATAATCAAATTTACCTTAAGAAGGTAGTAAAGAACAATTTTCCTCCTACTTCCTTTGAATGATACATTCCACTGCTGGGTAAATATACCTCAAAAGTATTTAGAGCTTTTTTCAGGTCTAAATATATCTAACTTCAGCCTCTGGGCACTGAATTTTATGCTCTTGTCAATGGGTAGAAAGCTTTTTGTTATAAAATATTTTCTTTCTCTAAGTGTGCATGCAGCGATTTTCTCTCTGAAGACTGCCCATAGACAGAGGTAACTGATCTTCATAAGCCTCAATCATCCATCTTGTTTGCCAGATCTGAACTACAGTGTTTCTGATCCACCAAGTACAACATATGATTTTTTGAAAAATATTGTATATATGTAAGTTATTTTTACAGTGGAATGGATATTTCCACAATAAATTTTGTATTCAACATAAAGAATTTTAGATTCTATATATTCATCATCTGAAAATAATCAGAAAATTAATATGACTATTTTTCAGGGCTCTCATCTGATTATTTTCAGGCTGTCATGTAATCACCTAAAAACTACTCTAGATCCCTACTGTGAAAGACTGATAGAAACTTTACTGAAGTCAGTACAAACAATACCATCAGCTTCATTGGGGTTTAATTTACTCCTTACATACTTTGCTTTGAATCAATAAACCAGAAGTATTTAAAGTTTTCTAAATACATACAGTCTTGGATGTGCCACCATTCAGCTTTTTATCTTTAAGGAGGCCAGTTACCCATTGAATCTGCTGAGATACTTAATGGATTTATGAACAAGCATGTGCACAAAGATTTCAGCAGCACTATATATATACATATGTAAGTATTTCACAAGTATTAAAGCTAGCAGCCATCATCAATTGCAAAAGACTACTATAATTATTATCCTGTATAACAAATTTTAAAAAACGTTCTGTTGAAAAGGGTAAACAAAAGGACGTAGTTGGTGAGTTACCATTTTAATAGCCCTGGCATCCTGATATGTTATTTTGAGGAATCCAGATTATTTTGTTTACTGGCATTTATGTGGGTTCTAAAAAAAAAAAATATATATATATATCTACTGTTTCAAATTCAACACATTTTTTATTGCAAAGAGCAGCACTTATTTGATACTTTCTTTTAACAATAAATACTCTCTTAAAAAACATTTATTATTAATGACCTTTTAAAATATTTCCATTAACTGATGTGTTTTAACAACGATTACTATAGTTAGGAAGCCTGCATTATGGAGTGATGGCTTTTTATTCATTTTTACTACAGTTCAATTTTAAAGTGCATGATGGTTTTGGTTCATTCAATCTGTGCAGTGAAACTATTTTCAGAAACTTCAGGTATTCATTAATTCATGTCCCCCCTGGACATAGTAGTTAACAAGTCCTGCTTATTTTGATGCAGCTAATAAGAACTGATTTGATGATAGCATAGTTCATTGTGGTCCAAGTGAAATTAAGTCATTTATTAGACAGTTTGTGATGAGTAAAAATAACAACTCAGCAATACCGTCTGGATTCTCATAATTAAATAGAGCCTTCAACCAATTTAAATTTTTTCAACATCAAATTGTCCTGCAATTCTTAGTTAGGTATCTTACAATACTTAATTAATACTTTGTTTTATATTTTTTGCACCTACTTCTCAATATTAAAATTCCTGCACTTACGTCTTCTCTGATTTTAACATTCCTATTACAACTATTTTTTTGAGATTTCCACCTAAACTTAACCATTTTCTTTTAAAAATCAAGTAATTCAAAAGCTTTCCAGGAGAGACTCCAGGGTAATCATCATAGGGGAAGAGAAAACAAAATGCTAGAAAATATTAGAAGAAAAATGATAATAACAATCATAAAATTTCTCTATACATATTTTCATAAACATTTGAGAATAGCCAGAGTAAAGGCCAAAGATCCATGCTGTTCATACCTGTTTCTAAATATAGCTAACAAATTCCTGTGTAAAATATAAAGGACAACTCTCTCAGACTCCAGCAATTTGCAGCTCAGGAACATCATGAGCCAGATAAGTTGCCTTTGGATTTTTCTCTCATTAATCTGTCTGGTTCCTTTCTTAAACCACTGTAAACTTTCACCATACTCAATATTCTGCAGTAAAGAAGCCTACAGTTAAATCATATGTTATGTGAAAAAACCTTTTTGTTGTTGTTGTTGTTTTTAGTTTGTTTACTTAGCAGTTCCCAGTACGGAAGGTGTTCAAAATCTTCAATCATCTTTGCTGTCTTCTCTGAAATTTTCCCATTCTACTATATCCTTTTCAAGATTGAAAGTACAAGGATTGCAGAGAATATTCAACATGCAAGCACAAGAGGGACTTACGAAGTCATGAAATTCTCAGGGGTTTGGCTTAGTGGTTTCTGTCTGCTTGTGTTTTGAGGGAAGGGCATTTGCTGTTATCCATTCTTTTTTTTTCCCAATAATTTCTAGCATTTAGTTTGCTTCCCCTCCCCCCTCCCCGATCACTAGTCACTTCAGAAAAGCTATTTCCATGGTGTTATCTAAAATAACCCTAACATCTCATCCTAGGTAGTTATGGTCATCTCAAAATCCATGACTGTAAGTATGAAATCAGGATTTTTCCTGTGTTCATCATTTTGCACTTCACTGCACCAATCCCATTGCCTTATCACTCAGTCTTGTGCAGTTTTCCACAATCACCCCTCCTCTTTATTGCACTGAGTAACTTATTGATATAAGCAGATTTGAACACCTCATTACCCATGCCCTTTTCCGTACTTTACAAGAATATGTACAGGAGCACAGATTCATGAAGCACTCTATGTCAACCTCTGAGGTAAAAATTAGTCACCAGGTCTTGCCTTGCCTTGCCTTCCCTTCTTTTCTCTTCCCTTTACTCCCCTTCACTCCCTTTACTCTTCCCTTTCCCCTTCCCCTTTTCCCTCCTCTTTCCTTTCCTTTTTCCATTCAAGGACACATGTCTTGTCCTTTACTTGCTTAGCTTCTTCAAGGACATTGGGTGAGGAGCTATGTTTAATCTCTACGTGGAATGAAAATAGATTCTATCAACCTAGATCTTCTTTACCTGCATGATTGCCTCAGAATAATCTAGTAACATTGTAAGGTATGATTGCCCTGTAGAAAACTTGTGGTTATTTATTTTTCCTCAATATACTATATTTATCCAGCCATCTACTGATTTTATCCTTTGTTATACTTTCTACTAATTCATCAGGCACAGCTCTCCACAATACAGGTTTGCATTTTCCCAGATCTTTCTAGGAACAAATTTTGTGACAGTCATCATACTATCTAACTTTCAGGTATGTGAGACAAAGTTACCTTTAAGCAAGAGGTTATAAACCACATTTAGTAGATTGGCTATTTAATCCCTGTGGTCCTTCTTTTCTTTTCCACAGAGCATCTTTAGAAGGCTAGAATAGAATCTGCAATCTCAAGGAACTTCTGATTATTTCCCCATATCTGCTCCTTCAGTTAATACCCAGGAGACGGGGGGAATGG
>VZTQ01009546.1:289513-334191 GCA_013400755.1 Pelecanoides urinatrix | reverse complement strand
GGCATGATCTGCCCTCGGTGAAGCCATGCCANGGTCAGGCATGATCTGCCCTCGGTGAAGCCATGCCAGTTGTCTCTAAAGGGGCTGCTGAGCTGTTGTCTTGCCATTTTCTAGCTTTGCAGTCACCAGTTGTGAAGCCATTATGACTCTCGGTCACTATTAATTTACAAACTGGTAAAAATGAGCTCTCTAAAGCAGAAACATCCTTCTCAGTAAACCGCCTTGGCATTTTGTTTGAATCAGGTTTAGTTCTCCTGCTATTTGTGCAAATCTTCTAAATTCTTCACTGTTGCTTCTGTCGCTATTGCTAATGCTACTGTTCCCAAAAGATGTTCAAGTTCCCTTTTGCCTGAGATCACTTTTGAATTCACTCACTGCTACACCACGACAAACTGCTTTGCTGTACACCATATCTCCTACAGCATCTCTAAGTAAACACTGTACAGTTGGTCTTTTTCGATGTCCCAATCTAATAGCTATTGTTTCATTTTGCACTTCTCATCATACCAGGGAATGTGAAATATTCTCATTTTTATTTTTAATATATTGCTGCCTAGCCTCACTTTCTGCAATAGTTTCACAGATTTTCCATATGTTTCTGTCACTATTTCTTTTAATCACCAGATTTTCTACAGAATAGCCCATTTACATCAACAGAATCACTATGACCAGAACTGTCAGGAGAGCTCAACAAGTTCAGCTGCTCCAGTGTGCATAACTTATATTTTATATACCCCCACCTGGTTTGAAAAGCTGATGCCACATGAGGAGCCAGAGGCTGAACACTTCTGAAAAAGTTCATTTGGGATACAAAATTCTCAAATTCTCTTGAACAGCTCACAATACAGACCTAATGTGCCTTTTGCCTTGATGTAACAGAACACGTCTGTTCTCCTTGTCCGCAGTTGTCTTCACGTGTAATGGAGAGCAGAGAAAAACTCTTCAGTGTAAAACCAAAACTGTAAAGTTTATGGCATAGGCACAGAAACCCCCCTAACATTGCTTCTAGGATGATGTGCTTGCTCCAGGATCCTTCCCTGTGGGGGGTTTTGTTTGATTGTTTGGTTGTTATATCAATTTATATCATTTTCAGCAATGTTCACTTCCATGAGAAGTCATGAGATTAGTCCCCAGACTTACGTGATTACCTTAGATAAAGAGAGGTTTAGTTTAAAGGGCAAACAAATGTTTTTATTCACCTCTTGGTTTTTGCAGATGGTCCATTTTATTTCAAGAATATCTCTGCAATTCCAGGAGATAAAAACTTGCATGAAAAATGAAAGTTGTTTTTCTCATAGAAGGAGATACTTGATAGTTCCTTGGGGGGCGAGGGGTCCTCAGGATTATCTTTAAAATCATGAGTTTTACAATAAAATCATGAGCAGTAGTGACCTCACATTTTTGCCTGGGTAGCTGGGTAGGACGGTGTGTGTATTTTATATCCTAAGCTACAACAGTAGAATATTTCAAAAAGAAAATAAATGTAATGTATTCATAATTGCTAATGTGATTGAGAATGTACATTTAAGAAATGTAATGGCATAAACCTGAAGAAATCTAATTCTGAAAGGAAGCTGTCTAAATTTAGAGTGATGTAGTACTAATTAATCCATTTAGCATTCCATGCTGGTTTCAGCCCCAGGAATGACTAAACAGAGGACTTCCCCCGGCTTGGGAGGGGCAAGGAAAATGAAAGAGGTTGGATTTTTTTTTTTTGCTGTCAAGTCAAAACAGATCATCTCTGATCATCTCAGTGACAGAGGTATTTTTTCCAGGTTGATTTGCGCTAGCTGGGTTTGGGTGGAAATGCTTTCTAGCAAAGTGAGGGCTAAACTTGTTGGTTTTCATGCAAGTAAAAGCCGTGTCTACTTCAATGAGGGTTTTACTTGCATCAGGCCAGCAAGACAGAGCACTGAAGTGATCAGTGGTATAGAGATTTATATATACTATANCTCCTGCTGGCCACACCAGTTCTGAAACAGGCCAGGATGCCGTTGGCCTTCTTGGCCACCTGGGCACGCTGCCGGCTCGTGTTCAGCCGCTGTCGACCAGCACCCCCAAGGTCCTTCTTCTCTGGGCACTTTCCAGCCGCTCTTCCCCAAGCCTGGAGCGTTGCCTGGGGTTGTATAATATATGTATAATCCAGGGACTAACCAAAATCTGCTGGAGCCAAGCCAAGCCAAATATTTCCGTCAATACTATGAGCAAGTAAATGGATCTCCAGTTACCTGGTCAAAACCATCTTGTGGTCCCCACATTGCATACAGGAGAGCATCACATCAAGTCCTCAAGGGTGGGATGAGATTTTCCCTCCAAAGATGGGGCCACTGCTGTAGTCTCCAGGCCCAGAAGGGGGTTGGCTGAGTTTTAGCTTCCCGGAGGAGAGAAGCAGTAAATTCACATGATGGTGGCATGGGGAGGACGGGATCTGGCAAAGTGTCTGCAGCAAAGTAGCCTCAGGGAGGCTCCAAGTCCATGCTGTCTTCTTCCAAGAGTGGGCCAAGGATTAGAGGTTTTAGAGGTTCCGCTCTCAGTCCTTATTCCCATGAAAAGAAGTAAAAATTAAGGAAAAAGGAAGAGTCATTGGGACCATGGGACATAAATAGAGACAGAATTAAAACCCATGAAAAATCCTGGTCTTTGAATCATGATAACTTCCATATAAACAATACAGCAGGGAGGTTCTTGTTCTTGAAATCAGTGGACATCAATGAGTTCTTCTCAGCTGAATGGCATCAAGTCCCAGCCTTTTTACCTTCTGGAGCGTTGTTGAAAGTTCAGCCTGTTTTTTAACTATTTTTGTTCTTATTACTTATTTTTAGCCTGCGTTTCCTTTCCCCCACTCACTATGAGAAGCCTTATAATTGTCTTCAAAACCTACTTAAAGTCTGAACCAATAAGTTAATGCAATATTGAAATCTCATACAGCTCTTACTTATACACATACAGCTTCATTCTCCACGAAGCGAGAGAATGAAAAGTCACGGTGTTTTACAGTTGTGGCCAGCATCACTCCCCGTTACGCTGGGACCAGGCCTAAAAGACACTCCAGACTTCTTTATAATTATCATTGCTATTATGAAGGAAGGAGTTAAAGTATGGGATTGAAGACTAATGCATCTTTTGAGTGTCTTGGCATAGAGAGCAGGGACTGTGGAGACTTCAGGGACAGAACTGTCACCTGAATTAAAAGCATTAGGTGTCAAGGGACATTACACTGAGATATTGGGGACAAGGACATTTTTCTTTCTGTGTTGGTCAGATGTGTATAACTGTGGGGCCCCTGTCCAGGTACACAGAAGGAGGTGGTGAATAGCAATCAGGCTACGCTTAAGCTGTCACTGTGGCTGTATGGGAGATGCCACGCTATGAAATGCACTCCTTTTGGGGTCTGGGCAAACACTTCCCATGAAAATATCCACTGGGAAGTCTCAGGATTGGAACCACATCAGCTAGTGTGACAGGGAGGTCCCCTGGGGACTGCCATGCTGGGATGCTCCCTTGGGCATGGCCCTGCTAGCCTCTAAAAAGAAAAAGGCTTCTAAAACCAAAATATAATACATATGTATGTGTGTATATACATATATACACACACACACACCCATATCACACTGTCTATTTGTGTAAATAAGGGGTTTTTTTCACGTTAAGCCCTTCCATCATACCCAGCTTGGCCTTCAGGTGCTATGAAGTGATGTGCCAAGGTCGGCTGAGCTCTGCCGGCTTGCAGCAGCTCAGGAATTCACCGTTGCGCCTCTGTGCGAGTGGCTGCGGACATGAAGTCATAGGGGAAAGGCAGCAGCAACCAATGCAGCTTCGCTTGCACAGATTCACTGGAATTACGTAATTACTTTCTTCAAGCTAAAAGAATTTCGAGTGTTTAATTGCCAGTGCTACATAACAATCTGGAGTAATTATATAATTAGCAAGAAATTGCAGCTCCCATTAGGTACTTAGAACAAGTCAAATTTAGGTTTGATTTTTTAAAAAGGTGGGAAGTTGTGCACATGTGGTTTTTTGCATAACGATATGACCTCGAAGTAGTGAGGGAGTTGATTTTTTTCCTTTCCGTATATGAATATTTCAGCATTCATTTAGAAAATAGTTCGAGTAAGACTTGGTTGAGAAGATTGAGAAATTTAGTGAAATCGGTGTTTTAAAAGTTCATTGGGATTAATCGTTTCCTTACCAGAAAGCTTGCCAGGATCGGTAATACTGGATTTCAATACCACTTTGAATGGAAAAAGGATTGGACCAGCTCCAGGGACAAAGTCTTACTAGGGAGAAGATGGGAGAAGAAACCAGATCTAACACCCAGATCATAATTCTTCCTCTCTAATGGGAGTTGCCCTCTGACACAACGGTGTTATCTGGTACTTTATAACCAGGATTGGAAAAAAGGGCTATCGCATCCATGGCATATTGCTGATCCTGTTGTTCAAGTGATCAACGTGGCATTCATTAAAGCCATTGGAGTCTTGCCATATATATCAGCCAAATTTCCTCCATGAGTGAGCTCCCGACTCTCCCAACGATAAACAATTTTATGGAAGAAACAATGATGTGAGCGTTTGTACGTGCAGGCAGAGGGAAAAAATGCCTGTGCATTTTCCACCCAGATGTGTAAAATGAAGATCCTGCCTAACTAACCTCTTTTAAAGTCTTGAGTGGGGCCCAGGAGATATAATTTATTTGGATTTTTTAAAAGCTGGTGCCAATTTCATCAGAAAGACTTGTGCAGCTAAAACCCACCGGGAGCCGGCATGAAATAATGGAATGGTTAAGTAACTTATTACAGACAGCAAGGAGAATTTGTAGCAGAAACTGTAGGCATGTCATTCTGGTGCCAGGTCAGAGAAATCAGTTATAAAATTGATTTCATTTGGTAGTCATGCAAAAAACAAAGGTGCCAGACAAAGAGAGATGGGGCAAATGTAATATTCCTGTTGCAACACCGAGCCTCTGAATGAGGAGAGAGCAGTAAAACAACGGGAGAGGAAAAAAAAAGGCTCGAAGAGCTGCATATGAAGAGTGAAATTATATTGCAAACTTTGGAAGCTCTGTTGTCACGTGGAAAAGTAATTTAATAGCCAGGCAGACAGATAGCTGTGTCTCAGCTAAATGCAGGGCTGAGCAAACCTCATTGATTTCCACAGAAAGCAGCAGCGGTCGGGGACAGATCCTGCACCGGGACCATAAAAATACTGAGCACCTTGGCACGGTGATGGGGAGGAAAGCAGCATCCCATGCCATTCTGGTGGCATCAACCCTTCGACCCACCAACAACCTCCCTCTTGCTGCAGCGTGCAGCGGGGACGTGTCCGACCGGGGCTGGGGGTACCGGGGTGGGGGCTGCCGCTGCTCCCTGCACCCACTGCTGCAAGTAAATTTTACACTTGCCTCCTAAGCAGACAAAAAGTGTGGGGGGGAAAGTAATAAATTATCAACAAGGACAAGGAATTTGAGGGTGGAGATGGTAAAGTGGGGAATGGGTTTTGGAGATAACCGGTGTCACGACGTAGTGGATGTAAATCCCTACAGTCGGGTCTGGCCGTTTACACTGCAAGGATCCAGCCCTTTGTTCCCCACAGACTCCGGGATTAGTGGAAATGAAAAGGATAAAGAACAGACCTCATGAAGCTGCGATTCACCCGAACATTAATGTATGCGCATAAAAGGAACGGCCACCCGGGCCAGGCTGCGGAGAGAAAAGATGCTAAGGTCATTCAGGAGCAGATGTCACCTTAGCAGAAAACAAAGCAGTAAAATGAACAAGCCTCAATGGACCAAATGCCTTTTCAGGCAGGCTCCAGAATTCGTGTTCCAGTAACAGAAATAAATGTACAGGGAAAATGTGTGTGTTTGTTTCTTTCTTTCGCCGCAATATAATCACGTACCCGCGTCTGTGCAGGAGCTACTTGAAATAAAGCTAGAACAACGCTTATCTCTTATCAGCACTCGGGATTTGCAATAATGAAAAGATTTGCATAACAAATGCTTCTTCTCCTTGTTCTGGTTGGGATGGAAGTATTAATTTCCCCTACCTTTCTACCGTATTTTTTTAAATATATCCACCTTACAGTCAAAAATACAAACCCCTTTTCTTTTTAACTACTGCCTAAGCCCTACTATGTGCTGACTTTCTCCTGCTGTGGCTTGAGGATTGAAATAAATACATTTTTGCCCTCATTTATATCCTTACAGGCTCCTTATGGCTTTTACGTACTTTCAGAGAAAATAAAGACAAAAGGCTTCGTTCGTCCCTTGTGTGGCTCAGTTTTACACCCATGTCACTTTGCTGGCTTCTGCAGCCCCATTTAGAGCAAGGGAGGTGAGAGAAGGATCTACCCCGCATAGTCAATTAATTATGAAGTCAATCAGGAGGTAAATATATGCATTAGCATCGACGAGGGCTAGAGGGGATCTCTTCTGCTGTATCACAGCGTCTTTATGCACATCAGCCTGCTCTGCCCTTTGATCATTTATGCTCGCAGCCGTGCCCCCTCCTGTGTGCTCGTGTTAGATCTCCCGAGCTTTGTGCCTCGGCCGGTGCTGCTCCGAGGGCTGAGAGCCGGAGGGACGGATGGAGCCTCCAGAGGCTCTCCCGGCCGGCATTCAGCCTCCCCTTGCACCAAGGAGGAAAGAAATGGGCTCGGCACATTCCCAGCAGATATTTGACTCAGCCCTTCAACCAACGAGGGTTCTCAGAGACCTTCCCCAGGCCACGCGCCAACACAAAAACGTGGGAGAGCGATCGCCTAAGCTAGGACCTGTATGAAACGTGACGTGAGTTGTGTTAGATCTGTGAAGTTCCCCGTTCAAGCCAAAACTGCTCTTGTTGAACAGGTCACAGTCATACTGTTGCATTATTTTTTTTACAAGACCTTGGAAAAGGTCTTCTTCCACCCTTAGAGTGGAACAACTTTTCTAATATCTAGCCTAAGTCTTCCTCCCCCAAATAAAGCCTATTTCTCCCAGTCCTCTTCCTGGGGAGCAACCTACATTTCTTCCAGAAGAGCCTTTCACAAGTGCGTGCTCTTCTGCTGTCCTGTCATCGTATTTTCTCTTTGGTAGCAAAAAAAAAAAAACAAATCCAGCTTTCTTCTCCCCTTCCCATCGTCTTTACTCCTGCAGCAGCAGAAAGCACACGAGACGTATCAGAGCAATTGTCAGCCCAAGCTCCTGCCCTGGATCATGTTTGCAATTTGTCCTGCCTGTTGGGGTGGCTTCGGTTGAGGGTTTGGTTTCCACCCCATGCACTGCTGTCCTTGGCACATCCATACCTTTGCATGGAGGCATCCCAGGACCGTGGTGTCCAGCTCAGACGTGGGGCTGGGCAACTCTTCCTTCGGGACCCTTCCACAAATCCCTCGTCCTGGCTTGCGTGGAAGCAGTGCACTTACGCTTTCATTTTTTTCTCCTCCTCCACTAAAACCTTGCGGGGCAGTAAAAGGCTTTTTTCAGCCTAAATAATTCCTTGGATAAATCTTTGTATTTTTTTAAAATATAACGAAGAAATATCAAACATAATGTGTCCGGGGCGGGGGGGCTGGAAAATTGCAGAGTGTTACTTACAGTGTGACTTTCTGCATATAAACTAAACTCCAAGCTGTTTTTCTCCTCTACTTTGAAAAGACAAAGTGCAGAGATAAGGGTTAGACCAGCTCCTTTCAGTCCCGTAACAAACAGCACATGCGTCAGATGGGACCACATAGCCCACAAAGTAGCAAACTCTTTGGAAGGCAGAAAAGAGAAAAGGATTATTGATTTAGTTATTATTCTTGTGTTTCTTCGGTAAGATTATTAGCAAAATAATTTTAAGCAGGAAAATGAAAGGCTGAGAGCCGCACTAAGGGAATGAGAAGTTCCCCTGCAAACTTCTGAGTCCGTTTTGCTTCTCACCTTTCACTTGGGCCCTGTTGCAGGGTCACTAGTCAATGAAAGCTGTTCTAATAGCTGATTTCTAACTAATTAGTATCACTTTCAGTTCTCTGTAAACTATTCTTGGGAAAAACAATGGCAAATGTGGGTAAAATTGGGCTCATGGTCCAGCTCATGAAAGCTCAATTACACCTGTAACTTACTGCAAAATCATATTTTTGCTACCAAACAGGGACAACTGTGGGTTTGTCGGCCAAGTGCCTGGCTTTATAACCGAGGGTGGCCAAGCTGCCTACAGGAATTTTGAGCCATTTTTCACTCCGGGTCACTTGGGAAGAGCCTCTGTGAGTCGTCTCTGGAAGACTCATTAGAATTTGCAGCATGAATATTGTTTCCCGAAGTAATCGGACTCTATTCTGACATACCCACAAAATCCAAGATAAAGTCCCGTTTCATGTCAGCCAGAAGTCAGTGTATTACCCATGCGGACATTAATATGGTAAAGCAACTATTTCTGCCGAAGAGAGGAAATTAAAAATATTACCATTCTTTCCAGTTCATTGTGCTGGAACAGTCCATATTAATGACATCCATAGGTCAGAAAGGAAGAGGGGGATGCTTCCTCATTCATGGACATTATGTAGAAAATTTAACAGGCCCTTTATTTATTTATTTTTCTTTATTTAGGACATTCATGCATGCCATCTTTTATTTCAGGGCACTGTGCTTTTTAATTAGGACATAGGCTTTGGAATAAGTCCATTTAAGAAGAATTGCTAAAGAAATAAAACCTAAGGACATTAAACTAACTTGACAAGGAATTAAAAATGCACATGATTTTCCTGTCCCCCCCTCCCTCCTCCTGCCCCGGGAATCATTTTGAGATTGTTGGGTCATCAACAACACTTTTTTAAACTTAAAACAGAAGAAACTTTATTCTTTCCTTAATAGGGCCCGAGAGGGAGATGCATTTCTGCAACATAACAAATAATTCTCAGGTCTCAAAAGTCCACACTTAACTTAAAATCTAATTTAGTTCTGTATCCCGCCACTGCTCTGCCATGACAATGTCCATGACTGACTTCCACATTCCTAGCTACGAGGGAAAAAAAAAGTCAGGTATTCCATTTCCATTCTGGCTGTTTGGTCATACAAGAAATGATGCCTGTCTTCCTCAATTTCTCCTCTTGACAATGAAGTGCTGAACAAAAAGCAGGAACAAAAAGGATAAGCACGAAAAGTTAACGCCGTAAGATTCGGCTTTTGCTTCTCACTCACAGGAGATGAATTACGATGACAGGTGAATTGATTTGGTTTTCCTGCCCAGGGATGGGTGACAAGTTCAGAGAAGCTATGGACAGACTAAGGATCTTCTTGCGGAGGTCTTCAGAGACCTCTCTGCCCTGAGCAGCTCACAAGTACATGTGTGTTTCAGGACAGGAGCAAAATTTAGGTGTAGATTGGGTGCCTGTATGAGGTAGATTAGATCCTACTTCTAACTTATACGCAGGGATCCGTATTTTGTTACTGGGACTAAAACTCATCGATTTCAGCAGAAAGAGCAGAAGCCTCCTTTGGTCCCTCTCTCAGGTTATACTTGTGGGGACTCGCTGGGCTGGGGCTTGGCAGAAGGATGCAGAAAGGCTTCAGACTGCGGGCAAAGGGCACAAGCAGCGGAGCGGGTTGCAGTTGTGCAGTCTCTGTCCTTGGACATTTTCAAGACCCAACTGGATAAGCAACCTGGTCTAAACCCAGGGCTGCCCCTGCTTTGAGGAGGAGGTTGGACCAGAGACCTCCTAAGGCCCCTTCCAGCCCAAATTCCTCTACAGTCCAGTAGGACAACACCTTGTTGTTGATTTTCCTTTTCTTGGCTTGAACCTCTCACACTCAGAACTGTTCCCACCTTTAAACAAGGGTCTCTGTTACTAGTTGATGACCTGGGACATCCCACTTCAGTCCCTACTTCAGCCAGGTTTCCTACACGGCTCTCCGTGTCTCCAATCTCCTTCTGCAGAATGGAGGCATTGCTCTGTCTGCAAAAGGCAGCTGTGAGATTAAATTCATTAGAGATCAACGGATCCTAAATTAAGTGGTAATAAGGGCCATAAGACAGACAAACTACAGGGTGGGAAAAATTTGACAAGATTTTAATATCTGGTCTAGTTGCCTGGATACTCTCTCCTGGCACAGAAAACACATGCGCCACTGCCACCATCACATGGTGTGAGCTCAGAAGTTGATTCACTTCAAGTCAGGATGAATAAACAGAAAATAAAATGTCTTCCATGATTATTTCAGGGCCAGAACATTAGCGTTTATAAATTGCTAGAAACCTTTATCTTTCACACCTAAGAGTACCTTGGCTGATGTAGAAGAACAAAATTGTCTTTTTGTCACAAGCCTTGGGTTTGGAGCAGCCTATGGTTGCGTTGTGTCAGGAGCATGATTTTGGAAACTGGAGTATGTTAGACAGTCAAGATCTGCAGCCTACTCCCATATGGTCACATTAATTTCATGGCTTCGCCAGCAACTATGCGGAGAGGAAGACGATGTGCCTCCCACCATCCTTGCGGGGGAGAAGTAGTGCTCCCGCCAAGCAGTTCACACAGGACAATAAATCCAAGTACTATCCCCTCAGCATAGGAGCTTCGGATGGTGGTGCTGAATCCTCCCATCGCTTCTCCAAACCACAGTGCCAGGGCAACCCCTTGTAGACCTTGTAAGAGCCCAGTGAGTTTCCTCTTTCTGGGCCACAGCAGCGTGGAACAAGAAAAATAAAGAGAAATAACTTCCCTTTGCTGAGGAAGAAGACAATATGTAACCGTGGTTCATAAAAAGCTTAATGAGATCCCAAAACATAAGGGTTGGAAGTCCAAAGAATACAGGGAGGTCCTTTTAAGGGCATTATTATATTGCATCAGCAAGAAAAATAAATGTAGGTCAAACTTTAAGACCTGTGGTCTTCTGATGGCAAGACATGGGAAAACACGTGTTCTGGAGCACCACCACCATGGAGGCTTACTGCCAGCTGTAAGCTGGTGCATGCCTGCTTTATCTGAGGAGAGACACCAACATGCCATATCCCATGAAGCTGTTGGGTTTGGATGGATCTCCAACTGGGATTTGTTTAAAGTTAGGAAAGCCTTGCAGAAAATGGGTTATTGGCACAGCACTTTTCCTCTGGCAGTCTGGTGCTGTGGGCACTTATCTGTGAAGAAATTTCTTCTTCACCATCTTTTTCCTCGCATTTTGTTCAGTTAGGATTTCTCAGTGCAAATTTTGATTCCCATTGACTTGGCTCCGAATTTGAAGCTTTGGCTTGGAGATTTAAAGTTCTAGATCCACAGTCAATGGAAATAGAATCATAGAATCATAGAATCACAGAATGGTTTAGGTGGGAAGGGACCTTTAAAGGCCATCTAGTCCAACCCCCTGCCATGGGCAGGGACATCTTCAACCAGATCAGGTTGCTCAGAGCCCCGTCCAACCTGACCTGGAATGTTCCCAGGGATGGGGCATCCACCACCTCTCTGGGCAACCTCTGCCAGGGTTTCACCACCCTCAGTGTAAACAATTTCTTCCTCCTATCTAGTCTGAATCTCCCCTCTTTTAATTTAAAACTATTACCCCTTGTCCTGGCACAACAGGCCCCACAAAAAAGTCTGTCCCCATTTTTCTTATAAGCTTCCTTCAAGTACTGAAAGGCCGCAATAAGGTCTCCCCAGAGCCTTCTCTTCTCCAGGCTGAACAACCCCCATCTCTCAGCCTGTCCTCATGGCAGAGCTGTTCCAGCCCCTGATCATTTTGGTGGCCTCCTCTGGCCCCGCTCCAGCAGGTCCATGTCTGTCCTGTGCTGAGGACCCCCGAGCTGGAGGCAGCACTGCAGGGGGGTCTCACCAGAGCAGAGCAGAGGGGCAGAATCCCCCCCCTCGACCTGCTGCCCACGCTGCTGGGGATGCAGCCCAGGACAGGGTTGGCCTTCTGGACTGCGAGCGCACATTGCTGGCTCATGTCCAGCTTTTCATCCACCAGTACCCCAAGTCCTTCTCGGCAGGGCTGCTCTCCATCCCTCCATCCCCCAGCCCGTATTGACATGGGGGTTGCCCCGACCCAGGTGGAGGAGCCTGCATGTGGCCTTGTTGAACCTCATGAGGTTCACACAGGCCCACTTCTCGAGCGTGTCCAGGTCCCTCTGGATGGCATCCCATCCCTCAGGCGTGTCGACCACACCACTCAGCTTGGTGTCATCTGCAAACTTGCTGTGGGTGCACTCGATCCCACTGTCTATGTCATTGATGAAGATATGAAACAGTACTGGTCCCAGTACAGACCCCTGAGGGACACCACTCGTCACTGACCTCCATCTGGACAAACATCCTGAACCAGTCCCTCCCTCTTTTGATGGCTGTACAAGAGAGGTCAACAATAGGAATTTGTAACCAAGCTAATTTGTTTGTTTATTACAAAGGTCCTTTCAGAAGACTTTGTGAAGGTGGCACTATTGCCTATGGCTTGGCTCAAAGTTTAAGGCCCCACAAAGACATGCCAATTAATCTCAGCAGAGCAACTGGTAGGCACGAGTGCCCATAAACACGACGCTGTAGGAGAGATTTAAAACTCCAAAGACCGATCAATTTAATAAGCTTTAAGGGCTGTACCTAACGTGCCAGCTGCCAATCTGCGGGCTCTGCAGCCGGCATTAGATGCTAACATGCTTGTGCTTGACTGCTCAGCATTACAATTGCAAATGGCCTATTCTGCTGTTTCACAACATTAGCCTAGCAACAAATGAGCGGGAAAAAACATTTACTCTGTAGCGCATTCGAAAAGGCATTTCATATGCATTTAACAAACTGTCCAGTGCAAAACCTACATGCAAGAACTACCTGCTCTGTGGGAGGTCCTCTGAAACCGCGCGGGATCAGCGTCGGCCAAAAAACGTTAGAAGTTGGAGTGAACCCTTCTGTTTGCTCCCTGGAGTCCTCTCTTCACTGGGAGACTTGTCTTTTGTAGATGGACTGGATGGATGGATGGATGGATGGATGGATGGAAAGAAGGAAGGAAGGAAGGAAAACTCATGTCAAAACCCAGGTTTCAGCCTCTGAAGTTGAACTCTTATTTACGCTAATCTGCCTTAGTGCAAGTTAAACCTTGTTTAAGCAAAAAAACCAAAAGGCAAGCCCTCCTCCAGTAAGTTTACTATTTAAACCAGGAGGAGATACTCATCTTTAAGAGTCCGGCTTATCACTAACAGAGATAGCAATTAATCTTCTGGAAGATTGCATGATAATAAAGTGGTAGGATCTCAAAGCAGTCCTGGCACTTGGTCAGGCTGGACAATGTGCTGATGTTATTAAAAGGCCAATTGCCATCAGTTTGCGTTCCAGATGACAGCATGGTACAGCAGGAGCAAGCAACCACTGGGAGAAAGTGGAGAGCAACTGGGGGATCGTAACAGTAGGACAAATAAATTCTTGCACCACTAGCTCTAGTTACAGCCCCCACCTAAGTAATCGTCCAGCTGTAAGATCAACTCTGATTAAGAGGTTTACAAAAACTTTACTGAAAAGCAAGGAATTTCATCCTCACCTACTGATAGACACCTTACACCTTTCTCTGAAATATTTGGCAGGCAGCATTGCAGGGGTCAGCTTCAATCAGATAAGATAACTCAGATATTCCTAAATTAAAATCCAAAATAAAATAGAATATTTCCTCTTGACCTCCACCCAGCAGATAACATGAGGACAATAAAATAAATGAAATTCACTCCAGCTCTCAAAACACTTATCTCCCCAAAGCTCTGGGCAAGTGATGGGGGGAGATAGATAGTCTAACAGGGATAATAAACCAGCCCAGCTTCTGTGGGAGCAAAGTCAGGGCTTTTTTTCTGTGCCAGACCTCGCAGGAGAGTCAACAGAGGCCTGGATACAGAAGGACCAGGAGGCGCAGGCGGTGTGGTGTATCCCCATCTGCTCTTGAGGTCTTCTGAAGTGTTGTGGTCCTGAGCTAAAACTCACAGGTGGACAGTGCGAATGCCACCCCCCGCAGCCACTTCTCCGCCATTTCCAAGCACATCCCTCTGGACTTCTTGGGAGCTTGTGGCGGAGCAGGACGCTGGCCCTGCCGTACCTTCCCAGTGGCTTACTGGGATCTGTGGGACCACGCTATCCCACCTGGCACAAGTAGCAAGCCAGTAGTGCAGTGTTTGCTGGACTGAGAGACTGATGACACAAAGCAGACGTGTTTCTGCCACAGACCTGTTTATTAACGAAGGCTGAACCCATGTTCTCATGGGGATTGCTCACAGAGGAGGCTCAACCCCACATTTTCCCTCTCAACACCCTGGAGTTCAAGCCTGGCCATCAGCAATGGGATATATGAATCCAATCTTCATGAAAGGCCTGATTTGGTCTCTCTGGGGGAAAAAGGAAGACTTTAACACTGGTTTCAATGGAAACTGTTTCAAGCTACAATGAAGAAAGGATCCTTCCCCACTTTCAATTGTTAGCTAATTCTTACCATTTATTTGTACCAGCACAGTCATCAAGTACCACGTTACTGAGGTAGCACTATGAATATCAAATACTGTCCTGGTTTTGGCTGGGATAGAGTTAAATTCCTTCCTAGTGCCTTGTTTTGAATACAGTATGAGAAGAACGTTGATAACACACTGATGTTTTTAGTTGTTGCTAAGTACGCCACTAGTGAAGGACATTCAGCTTCCGTGCTCTGGAAGAGGCCGGGAGGGAGCATAGCCAGGACAGCCAGTCCAGCTGGCCAATGGGGTATTCCATACCATGTGATGTCATACTCAGTATATGAATGGTAGGCATGTCCAGGAAGTAGCAATCGCTATCGGTCCGCATGGGTGGTGAGCAATTGCATTGTGCATCACTCATTTTGTATATTCTGTCATTATTATTTTTATTACTATTATTATTATTATTATTATTATCCATTTTCTGTTCTATTAAACTGTCGTCATCTCAACCCACGAGTTTTTCTCACTCTTACCCTTCCAAGTCTCTCCCCGTCCCACCGAGGTGGGGGGGGCGCGGGGTGAGCATGCGGCTGCGTGGTGTTTGGCTGCCTGCTGGGTTAAACCACGACAAATACATTTTCCTGTTTAAAGATCCCTTTGGGGCCAAGTGTAGTTTCTAAATTCTGCAGGTACATATGGAGATCCCTGTGTTGGCCAGAGCCGCATCCTTTCAGGACAACTGGCCTTCTGAGAAGGAAGAGATAGTTCAGACATTTCATTGGGCTGTATTGGGTGGACTTTGCTCCTTCTATAGACAGTGGATGGATGGAAAGACACGACATTGGGATCTCAGGCTCCAGCTGACACCGAACGTTGCAGATGGCTTTTCCCTTCTGTGCTTGAACGGTCCTGGGTAGGTCTGTGCTGCTGCTGGCAACATCCTCCAGAGGAGATATCAAGTTTGGCTGGTAACCATTTGTGATCATTTATGGTGCCAGCACACATGTTTTGATTAACAGAATTAACTCCAGTGCTCTGGCCAAGCTCTAACTTGAATAATTATGGTCTGTCCTGGAATTTCTCTATGACACTTGAATTCAGTTTGGTGCTCTAAGGAAGGAGATGTTCTTCATGAGCATGTAGGATCCCATCTCATGGCTGTTCATGGATACTTCCCCACCATGAATGACCACAGGCCTTCTTTCAAAGGAAAAAGCTATGTGCAGAAAGTAGGGAAAGAGCTGTATTTTAGCCCTAAGGTAGCAATGAGTCTTTATATCTGTGTCCATGCTGTATCACACAGCGCTTTCCAAGTCGCTTGCTCACTCGATAAATGCAACACCAGCTCTCCGAGGACTAGCTTGAGGTCCAGGCATTATGAGAGTGTAGGTGAGAGGACAACCTGTGGACCAAGTATGATATCTCCCCAGGAACATCAGCTCCAGTGGCTGCCCCAGGGATGGATGGTCCTGTAGGGACAAAGAGCGTGGCCTGGGAGCCCTCTGCACAGCGTTAGAAGTGCAACCCTAATCTCCCCGACCTAATTCACAGGGCACTCCAATGCACTTTATTTGATTAATATTTGCAAAGGGCTTTGAATAAAGGCACAGCAGGAGTATGAGGATGGCTATTCTCCCAGTTATCTGTTATTTGTACCTTCAGCATTGAATTTGTTGCCATGCCACAAAATCCAAAGGCATCTCATTGAGCAGGACATGTCAACCGAGTGCAGCAATGCTGAGCAGCCCCAGATTTTTTTGAACTTCTTTCCAATGAATGGAAGGAAGAGGATGAACAATATCTCTGTCCCTGCTGCTAAGGACTTGACTTATGTGCAAGTCCCATATCACTGCAGCAGTGCAAGCCACATTTCTCCTTTTCCCCATCACCAGGTTTTTCAGGCTGGCCTTCAGAGGCCACCTTGTCCCACCTCAGCTCGCTCGCAAGCACAGACAAGCCCCACAGTTTCTGATTCGGGGTCTGACTCGTTGCATTGACGTCAGTGCCGCGCGAGTCGGCAATGCTACCCTGCCAGAACAGCACTTTGCACCCACTTTGTATTCGCTTCAAGCAGATATAAATGCGGACACCAGGTGGGAGATGGGCCAGGTTGGCAACGCTCAGAGACTCTTCTCTTTTGTTGTCTGATATTTCCAGTCTTCTTATAAACAGGCAGCTCTTGTTTCCTTCCCAAGGAATATATACCCAACAAGAGGCTGTTATGTAGCGCGATGAATAACTTCTGATTGTCAGGTTTTCCCCCTTAATTGACTGGCCAAGAAAAATAAATCATCAGCAACAATAACAGCTCCGTGCTGTCTTTCTCTTGAACTTTCCCAAGCACTTTGCAATCCTGAGTGAAGTCAGCTTCACAGTCTCTTCTGAGGCAGGTGGGGCAGATAGGAAGGAAGGTGGAAGGGAAATAATTGCCTGAGGTTACCCAAGAAATCGAGACGTGGTTTCATCTCTCTTGACTCACTGTCGCATCCTCTAGCTGCCAGGATGGCACCCAGCACGCAAATCAGAGTTGCGTTTGCTCGGCGTTGGGGTGGACTGCGGAAGGTCACCCTGATGCTGAAGGTCACCTTGTTGCTGAAGGTTTATTCCCTGTTTTTTCCCTTAATGCTCAAACTGTTGTTGCTGCAATTCAGCACTTCGCTTCCTAGTCATAATTTCCTGGCCTGTGGAAAGGAGGTATCAACCTGCCTCCATCTTTCTCATCTCCTCTGCATCTTTCTTAAAAGCAAGGTTCTTCTCAAGAAGCAACCCTTCCTTGCAGGATGTCCTAAAAAGACATATTTTTCCCCAGAAGCTACTGCAGCAGGCACAGGCTGGAAACAGTGTCTCCAGGATGCCACATGGCGTTGAAGAACCCAGCTGGGCACTACCCCACGTTGGGACCACGCTCTGCTGGGGTGAAGGTGTTGGGTTCACCGGGAGCACCGGGGTGGTTGCCGTCCCCGGTGCGGAGCAGGGCATCGGCAGCCCGCTGCTCGCGGCGTGCCAGGACTCAACGTGCCGAAAGTGGAGGACGAGCTGCTGCCGCCCTCTGGGAGAGCCGTCAAAACATCTGTGATATTTGGGACCGTTCCAGGATGAGGGAATCAGAAGTGGATCCTGGAAATCTGCCTATTATCCTAATGAGGATGTTTCCGTATCGTGGCAGACCATTCGCGCACGAGCCGGGGAGGCTGGCGAGGGGGAAAGGGTGGTCCAAGTGACCTTCTGCTTTCCCAAAGGGTGGCCCAGCACAAGGGCATTTCTGTCCTCCCCATAAGGGATCGGTTACTGGTTTGTGTTGTGTGTTATTGCTTGTGTAACTTCAGTTCCCGGGAGGATTTTCCCATTAAGGAAAAAAAAAAAAAAAAGCTTTGCACGGGCTTTTAAGCAAACAAAATGTGGAACATGTGTGCACACAAGATTTCACACCCACGCACAATTTCCCTTCTAACGTCGCAAATGGCTCGTGCGCGAGGACCTGGCGTAGTGCAACGGATCAGCATTGCAGGCGGGGACAGGTGGGAAAAAGAGGGGGAAACCAGAGAAAAAGATAGGCACATTTCAGTTACCATTTCGTCTGAGAAAAATCATGTAGGTTTTTAGGGAAAAAAAAAAAAAAAAACAGCCCTGCTTTATCTGATGTTTAATCGAGTTGAAAACCCATTGGCATTCCCTTCCTGCATCTGCCACGAGGGTACTGTAAAGCAAATAAGAAATTGAAATAATAATAACAGATCTGGGGTGGCAAATGATTTTATTTAGCATTTATTGCTGTCAGTCATTCCAGGTTTGCTAAACCCTTTTGGACTCCCAAGTGGGTAGGGAGGACTTGGGGTTGCAATCATAGGCTGGCTTGCAGGGCGACGGCCTGAGAAAGCTTCTGGATCATGTTTAAAAGCTACTGAAGACTTTATGAATGACAGCAGGGAAGAAAAATCCTGCTATTTTCCAGATTTTGGGAGAAAAACAAACAAACAAAAAAAGACAATCACAGTTTCTCCATGCACATCTGACGGAGGGTGATTTGCAACCTTTTCTGAATCCTAAAAATATTCCAGTAGACCCTTTTTGTATTTTCACCGGTCAAGCTGGCCGCACCACGGAGATGACTCTGCTCATCTATTCACCAACGGTAGCCCCTGCAGAAATAATGCACAGACCTTCAGGATGCGCATCCCACAACTCACAACTGCTGCTCTAGAAGCAAAACCACACACACACAACCCACACGTGCCTCTCCTACGTTCACTCCACCTGTATCTAAAAATCTGGCTGACTGACCAACAGCGGTGGTGGTTTATTCCCGTGGCCTTTTTTGTCAGTGCAGGTTTTCCACCAAATTATACATAGAATTTGGAGAAAATCATTGTAATGCAAACCCACTTGCAGAGAACTATCTAAAATAAAGTCCTGGCCAGGACTCAGAAATCATGCGAGCAGGTCGAGAGCGTGCAATGTTAATCGTGATACAAGCATCTACGTGGCGTCACACTGAAGAAGACGTGTTGTCTACAGGCAGGTCCATTACGATGGCCACCTGGACACCATTGACTGCCTTAGCAGGGGACCAGTAACACATACACCCACCCCCACACCGAATTTCATGGGTCACTGTCAAAAGGTTGCGGCATCGCTTCTTATCTTCTCAAAGCCAATTTCTACTACGTTCATTGAGTGTCCAAGTGCCTCCTCCCCACCGCATCGGAAACACAAATGTGAAACACGTGCTCTGCTTCATTAAAAATTATGCTAATAGGAGACAGCATTTAAATTGCTAATAGGGTCGGCTGTTTCTAGTAAGACATGACAAACTGTCTGGAAGGAATTTTTGCATTTTTAAAGATCCCCTTTATTCCCAAAGGGAAGCGAGTTGTTTCAGAGGGGAAAATATATATGTATGTTTATATACACACACACATACGCACGCAAACACACATACACATATACAAATACTTTTTTTTCTACCTAAAATGCAAGTGCTATGAAACAGCCTTTTTTTTTACGGGTGCGACTCGGTGCACCAGGTTGAATCCGTTTTTGCCACGGCGGCTTTGAGCTTGGGCAAGGGGAGGTTTGGTGATGCTGGCGGCAGGAGCCCGGGCGGGAGCTGCCGGGGGGGTGTCACTTCATTGCCCTGGCCACCCCCCCACCCTCCGCCCGCACTATTGCCGGCAGATTAGCAGCTGCTCTTTGCCAGGAATGCTGATTAGCAGCAGGCAGGGGATAGAAAAGCCACAGGGATGGATAAAAAATGAAGCCAGAAGAGGAACCAGGAGATTTGGTCCTCTGCTCCCTCCTGGGACCATCTTGGAATAAGTTATTTTTATAATAGATTGGAGCAAACCCTACAGCAAAGGGGAAGCTTCGCTGTATCCGCCGTGTCTTAAATAAGCAGGACGCTTGGCTGTCCAGTGCTTGGGCATGGTTTTCAGGTGCTTGCATCCCACCAAGAGAGGTGTTTGCTCCACTCAGCAGTCGTTAGAGGGAAAACCTGACCCCTGGGACCGCTGGGGAAACCCATGCCAAAGTGGTGGTGCCTCTGGGTTGTGCCAGGGAGGGGGGACAGATGGCAGCACGGCCGCTGCGGACACCCCCCGTAACACCATCAATCTGCCAGAGGGAAAGGGCTTCCAATGAGGAGCAAAAGAGGACGGAGAAGCATTCAGAGGCGAAGTCAGGAGATAATGTCAACTAAGGACCGCTGGCAGGAGCAGGCAGCTGCCAGGGGACCGCAGCTGAGTTTCTCTAAGGGATCTGGGGGTCTTCCACAAACTTCACAGCAGCCCACTGGCCGGGAGCATCTCCACGTGGTGTTACAGTGCTGACATCAGTGACCGGAGAAAATAAGCTGTCTGCACCGACAGAAGAATAATTTTTTTGTCAAAACCTGAATTAGCGCTTTCCCCAAGCCTGGGTCAGGCTCCCCAGCAGCCGCTCACAAATAATCACTGCTTAAATGATGCTGTTGGTTGTCACTTCATAATTTCAGTGGCTATTAATAAATTTAAGCCCTAATAGGGATAGCCATAAATTCACTTTTAATTTTAGATGGCTTTTTCTTAAAGGCGTTTGCATTGGACATATCTGGTTCTGTGGTGCTTCCTTTTAATCCTTCAGTTTTATCTATTTTGACACACAGCTACAAAATAAAAGCAGGAGCAGCCTAAATATGTGGGTTTTCCCTGTGCTTCAAACTCTCCATGCAGGTTTGGAAAACGCGCCTTAGCCCAGATAACTTCACTATATGGCTGCTTGGGGGTTCTATTTCAACAGAAATGGGTGCAGACAGATATATATTCACCACTGCTCCGAGCTGATCTGAACTGGGCAGGGAGCCTGGCTATGGACGAGCCAGCACAGACAGAGGAGGTGACCACGTCCCCCTTTGACCACGGCTGCCACGTCCCCTGGAGATGATCTTATCTCAGGAGTACAGGCAAAGTGAAGAACATCCACACGGACAGACACTAAATCACTTTGTTTCTGCTCCAGACTCATTTCTAACATCAGCTCCTATCCATCCTCTCAAACGCTCTCCCCTTTCCCTCTTCCAGTCTTGGCAGGATATATATTATTAGCAATATAGAATAGTCATAGAATGGTTTGGGTGGGAAGGGACCCATCTAGTCCAACCCCCTGCCGTGGGCAGGGACATCTTCAACTAGATCAGGTTGCGCAGAGCCCCGTCCAACCTGGCCTGGAATGTTCCAGGGATTGCGCATCTACCACCTCTCTGGGCAACCTCTGCCAGGGTTTCACCACCTTCAGCGTAAAAAAATTCTTCCTTATATCTAGTCTAAAATAGACCACTGGGCTGAGCTTGTCTGTTATTTTATCTCCGCTAAACCACTGCTTGGCCTTTCTGTCTTGGTATTTTCACCATGTCTCTTGATTTCCCCATGTACCGTCATAACTGAACACACCAAGGTCCACGGACAAGAGTCACAAAAACAAGTACGTACAGCTATCATGGAAAAAAAATCCCAAACCCAAACCCAAACAACCCAGCAGGCAATAAACTTGTGCTACACTTAATAATGTTAGGAAAAAATTCTTTACTGGAAGAGTGGTCAGGCCTTGGCACAGGCTGCCCAGGGCAGTGGTGGAGTCCCCATCCCTGGAGGGATTTAAAAGACGTGTAGATGAGGCGCTTGGGGTCATGGTTTAGTGGGCATGGGGGGGATGGGTTGACGGTTGGACTCAATGACCTTAGAGGTCTTTTCCAACCTTAATGATTCTATGATTCTATGATTCTATAATGCAAGACATACTGGCTTATTCTGCCTCTGATGGAATATGATTACGTCTGGCGTACGATGGGCAGAAAAACTGCCCGACAACCAGGCAACCACTAAATTAAATTTCAAGAGTCCAATTACAACTTTCTCACAGTGCAGCTTTAGAAAATACAGCTGAAGCCCAGAATAAAATAAATGCACAAGAGCGCTGGAAGATGGCTACTCTAATAACAGGCTGGGATACCAGCACATCTAACGGTAAGGTTAAGGTTGCCTTTGTCCTGGTAAAATAAACGGTGCCAGGGTCTGTCCTCTTCCCCAGCGCGACTGGGGTGGTGTAGCCACATCCATACTGCCAAACCCTCTTGCACCCAGAGAAACTACTAAGAACAATCTCTAACCTGTGCTAAACTGGCTTCGGGGATTATTTCACAGAATCATAGAATAGTTTGGGTTGGAAGAAACCTTTAAAGGTCATTTAGTCCAACCCCCTGCAATGAGTAGGGACATCTTCAACTAGATCAGGTTGCTCAGATCCCCTTAGCGCAGCACTACTTGTCCCAGGTCAAAACCATGCCAGGGACGTGCTGCTGATGATTGTTGGGCTCCAACATCCACTAAATTCACTATTTCTGACAGAGCCAGCTGTGAGATGAACAGTGGTCCCAAGGACGTGATGTTCAGTCTTACATCCAATTTGTAAGCGGCTGCCCAGGGCAGAAGGCGATGGAGACGGAGGCCCCATACCCACACGAGCCTGTGGGCGATGGAAGAGCGGAGTCAAGTGGCACTGAACAGAACCAGGCTGCTTTGTGGAGAAACACAAGCATTAACATTTAGGTTGATCAGGCCTTTCCACTTGAAAATGCGACAGAGCTCATTTGACTGTTACAGAAGGCACCGAAAAAACCCTTGATATACGTTGAGAATTTTTTACTATATGTAAGTCATACATTAATGTTGGTACAGATAATATGATACACACTTCAGTAAACAGGTGAAAATACTTTACTTGCCACATTTCAAGGGAATTTTGTGAAGAAAATATATTTATTTATAAGAAGAGGCTGTTCAGGAAGATCCTGTAGCCTGTGTTTCTCATGAGAGACAAGTGAAGTGTCAGAACCACCTTCAAGTTTCACAACAGGAGCAACATGAAGATGGGAACATAGTGTTCAGCCCTATAAAAAAGGTCAGTAATATCCTCCATTGCACCCAGAGGTGGAATAAAAAAACACAATCATTCCAGGTGTGGATGGTACTCAGTGTTTTATAAGACTGAGCTCGAAAGCATTACCTCAACTTTAGATTTATTTCAGATGTTAGATTGTATCAGCACAAGTTTATACCAAGAGTAGGTCCCAAAGGAGTGGCTCCATACTAAAAAAAAAACCGATGTCCTTTAAAAAGGTTTTTAAAGTCATTAAGCGATGTGTACCTTCTCAGCTCCTTTTTTCTTCTTTTTTGCTATATTGATATTTGGGGATGTATCTGAAGTACAACCGTTTGTAGAGGCTGCAGTGACATGAAAAGTGCATTGAAGAGATCTTTGAGTCAGAAAGACAGAAAGAAATCCCAGCCATAGGGGACAGTCCAGGAATTCATGAACGGTACCTGCAAGACGTAGATGGAAAACTCAAAACTCACCTCTATACTGGTAGATCTTACAGTAGCAGAACATGGGCTTGCCCAGCACAGCAGGACGAGTCCCAGTCCCAAAAGGCAGTTGGGATGTGTCCACCCGGTTTTGGAGACTCTGATAATATGGAGATGGCTTGACTCTGCCAGTTGGCTCCTGGGTTTAGGCGCAAACTTAATAGTAAAGGGGTAGCCAAAAAAACCAGAATGCAGCTCATCTCTGCCATGGAAAGCTGTACTACATTATTGAGGTTACCTCTTCCACCGCTCTGCAGTCCACTTAGGTTGCACCGTTGTGTGGGTCTGGGGTGCTTCAGGGTTATTTGGGAGGAGGAATAAAGCATTTGTACATGAAACTCTGATTTCAGGGGAGGCTCCTAGCCATGTTGACTGTATTGCACCTCCTTAGTAGTAGTGGAAAAGGTCTCATGTTGGGTGGCTACACAGATAAATCTGTAGGTTAATGATAAACAAGCCTCTAAGACATGGATGAGGAGCCTGCACCTAGTGTGGAGCAGGATAAGCCACCTCCACGGGGTTTTAAGCAAGACAGACACGGTGGAAAACATCATTGTGCTTTGTCAGTATGGGACAGCGTTTGCAGATGCAAAGCAGAACTCGGCGAGGCCAACAAGGGACAGCAGCAGTGATCAAAACAAGAGTCCTCAGCATTTTTCCATGGCTCTGCTTCCAAAAATAACCTGCAGCATGCCACGAGGGCTCACCAGCTGCATCCACGTTCAGCCAACTTGTAAGATGCATCTCCCTGAGTGGCGAAGGGTTGCGTGACATCTCATGCCCTTAGCCCAGAGTTGCCAAGAAGATTATGCTATAGCCGGCTTTAACGGGACCGATAAGCCTCTCGGTGTGGCCGCGTGTGATCACCCGCATGTCCGCAGCAATGGGAGGCTTTCGATCTGGCCAGGCTTCACCAGAGTCGCCAACCCCACCATTCATCCAGGGCCACCTCTCTGGCTAAAACTCAGACTCGGGTAAAACAAGAAGCAACATCAATTGGAGCTGTTTTCCTATGGGCCATGCAGAAACGCTTAAATTAAATTTAAATTAAATTTAAATGAGAGTCAGTAAAAACGTGACTGCCCTTCAAGCCTTCATGAATCTCTTATTATATGTTACAGACCCTCCCTGTCTAATAGTCTGCAAGGAAAATTCAGCCACCCATGACAAGCGCTTGGGGAAATAAATCACTCTCTGAAATTCAGCGCAGCCATGGGCCGTGGAGGCTGTCAGTGGTCCTCAACCCAACCCAGCAGCTGGAGATCCACACGGTGCAGAAACCCTTTTTTCCTTGCCATGAGCAGGGCCAGGATAGAGTGTACGGCTGTGATGTCCTCTGGGGTAGGGAGAAATCCCCTGCTCCCAATATTGGATAAGTTCAGAACCTCCGGAGGTGGGAGTCAGGAGATCAGGAGCTCCCAAAAGCTGGTACTCTCCTCTGGGATTGTTTCCTCTTCCCTTCCCTCAAAGTGACATTTTTTTAATGCATCCTTAGGAAGGATATTAATGTTCACCTATAGAGCTCTTCCTTCAGGAGGTCCTTTAATCCCCAAAAGCAATGGAGTAGCCGAGGCTTTGAGGAGCAGCAGATCCAGCACCCATCTCTGCAGAGCACCTCATGTGGGTATGACTCTCTACTTCATCTTCACCTCCCACAACTCATCGTCATTGTGTGTTTACCTGCGGTTTGGATACCTCATCTTGTGACTCCTGACTGGATTCAAGAGGGAGGAGTGGGCTGGCAGAAAACAGTTTGGGTAAGTGACTTTTCACGATGTGTTAGGAGGAATATGAGTTGTTGTGACTGGTATCAAAGGGTAGTCTCTGCTTCTTGCAGTGACACTCAGCTCCTGTTCAGAAGGAGACTGAAGCTCACCTATTATATTAATGGGACAACATAGGAATTTGAATGGTATTAGCTGCAAAACTGAAAAATTTGGGTCTAGACAGAGGAATCCTGACATATCCCACGTCTCTATAGATGACTGACTTAAGCTTTGTTTGGCTACGTTTATTTTCAGAGCTTGTCAGAAATGCTCAAAGACATCTTTCCAAAGACATTTTAAAAGGAAGCAAACAAAAAAATACATCAATCTATATCATTTTTTAACTGGTATTCAAGGCTTACAAAAAAGTACAAGAAAGTATTGGTTTTGGAGGTTTTTTCATATGCAGTTTCCCTTTCTCTTTTTCCCCAGCCTCTTCACTGAAGAATGAATTCTTACCAAAATAAATATTTTCCATGGAAATTTGCCTCAGGTCATTAATCTTATACATATATATATATAAAATATATGCAATCTTAGTGACAGCACTTTGGTTGACTCAGTCTTGCTCACAGTTTGCATGACAAGGTGAGGTTCAAAATCAGCTATACGTCTTAAACTATAGTAACTGCCCCTTGCAGCTACTTACCAAGACACAGGAGCATTTCTCCATCACTCATGAAGATTACTCAGGATATTCGGACATGACCCCAGCAGACCCGTAAAGCTGCCTTTGCTGCTGCAGGCAGGCTGCCTGGGAGGATGACACAGGCATAGCTCAGCGCACGAGAGATCACGGATTTACTGAAAGGAGCTAAAGCAGCAGCTCCCTCCATGCTCGCAGCCCATCGCTCAAGTGCGGCATGGCTTACTAATGGTCCGCGGGATGCCCTGGGCGTTTGCTCCATGCCCATAGCAGCTCTACAGCACGTGGTCAGTACGGGGCTTTTCTAGGGTTTCCCCAAAGGACCAAGTGGCCTCATAGGCTTGTTTTGAGTTTTCTTTTAGATGATGTCCTGGTTTTGGCTGGGATGGAGTTGATTTTCTTCCTATTAACTGGTATAGTGCTGTGTTTTGGATGTAGTGTGAAAATAATGTTGATGACACACTGATGTTTTGGTTGTTGCTGGGTAATATTTACGCTAGTCAAGGACTTTTCGTCTTCCCGTGCCCTGCCAGGGGCGCAGGGGGCTGGGAGGGAGCGTGGCCAGATGGTTCTGGTGCAGGGTGGGTGCAGAAGGGTGCAGTCAGACTACCCTGGTAGCCCTAGGGATGGGATCTTCAGGGGCATGGGAGAGGAGTCCACTGTCCCCAACTTAGTGGGAAGGATGGCCAACTGAGCTGTTCTGTAAGTTAAAAACAGTGGGGTTTCTGCTTATGGGAAACTGTATTTCAAGTTACAAAACCAGGAAACTCCAAAAAGTCCTTAAGTTTGAAAGAGGTCCTTGACTCCTGCCATGCGGTTTCCAAGAGCACAAACCTCCATCTTCTACAGGAAACAAACAGTATTTGATAAGGCCTGAAGTTATATTGCGTGGCCTCACGTTTGTACGGTGCAAAGTCTGACGAGGGGTGATGGTGTAGACTGTCAACAGCTCAGATCTCACCTGGCTTAAATCAGTGAGGTCACCAAGACTGTGATATTAAAGCACAGCCTACGCAGCAGGTAGGACACACACACATTTCTTACTCAAATTCAGTGTCTGTGGCTAAAACATGACCATGAGAGAATGTAAATTTGCAGGTTTGAGGTTATTCCACTATGGATACTCTATCTCAAGAGGAGGGCTGGGGAAAAGATATTTTCCAGGCAGCGTATTAAGAGTATCATACGGGGAACAGATACATTAACAGATTCATTTTTCAGAAGGCAAAAGGCAAATGAAAGAATGAATCTGGGGCCACACTCGGATGATTATTTTTGGTGCCACACCTGTCGGGGCATTTTGGGATGAGAAAGCTAAGAGCAGTTGAGACAACACTCACTCCGTGGCTACCAGACTGCAAAAGAGAAGAGAAGTGCCCTTAAACAACAGATTCTCGGTGCATACAGCTGTCCATGCTCCCAACGGCCATCAGTCCTGCACCATGTTGGTACGAGGGCAGGGCTGGTGTCCAAGTGACGACGGGACATCTTGAGGCACAGCGGAGGGACCGTTCCTGTGGATGGAGAGGGTGAGCCCAGGCTGGGGCAGAGGTGGAGTGGTTAACCCCAAACGTGCGTGGCGCGTGGCACCGCTTGCCCTTACCGCTAAGTGCACTCTCCTGGCTTCTCTTTTTGTTGTATCTCCCGCTAATCCTTCCTCCCGCATGCCTGGCGTAATCTCTTCGAGCCTTTGTCCTTATTGGTTGGCGCCGTTTAATCCTATTACGGGGATTGCTATTTTAAAAGTTTGGCTGAATGATGCTCCAAGCCCTGCCCAGTGTTTCACCTGTTCCTGAGGTTTGCGGAGGAAATCGCTCACCCGTCGGCAGCTCCGTCAGCGGTTTGTTTGGGGTGATGCATTGAAATACTATTTCCGAGATAAAGCCTAAATCCCCCGGCTCTTCTTTAGTCCTTGCACAACCCAGCCACGCATGGGGCTTGTCCTTACAGACCTCTGCACCGCTGGGGAAATAAGGGAAGAATTTGATATCGCAGAGTGATTTTAAGGCTGTTTTACATTGTTCCTGGGATGGGAAAGAATTAAGTATAAATAGAAATAAGGATCTCTGATCTCAAAACCCATCCTGACCTATTACTGCTTTTCGGGTTAGATCTGTTCCCATTGCATCAGCTTTCCCCAAAATTGGAGGGCGTCCGGTTTCAGCTCAGTCACATCAGCTGCTATTTCTGTTTGCTTTCAGTTGCTATTTCAGTTGCTTTTTCATTTGAAAAGCAATCTCCAAATCTCTTGCCCTTTCCTGCATGCTGTATAGGGTGTCATGAGACAGAAAGCCAGGAGACCTGTGCCCACATCTTCTGGCTTGGCCCCGAATTTGGGCATCTCACAGACTGCTCTCACCCTCCCGTTCGCTGCCTGAGCAGTCAGGGATGTTTTATTTACATTTCAAATAATGCACAGGCACTTGTAAAGACCTGTGTAGGCACAAATCTCATCTAGGTGAGGCTTGTTTGGAGACATAAAGTAAAGTCTCCTCATTACCAGCCACTTGTCTTTCACATACTTAATTATGAACAATTCTCAAGCCACTAAAATTTCAATTAAAAAAATGTATCTGTATTTGGAGATGTTAAGATTCGTGTGAAAGGAACTGCTGTCATGTCCCACGCAAATTCCCTTCCAAAAAGATTTCTGCCGGCTCTGCGTGCAACAGAAGAAGTGAAACATCAACTGCTTGAGTTTCCCTGTGTGTTTTTCAGCTAACAACTGATTTCCAATGCAGAAATAAACCCCAAAATACTCACCAAATTTTCCTCCCACATTGACTAATTTTCTGCTGACATTGCTTACTTTTTCAGATTAGTGATACTGAAAATAGTAAAACTTCTAATCACATAATCCAAACAAGACAGGTTGCCTCTCCTCTTGCTATAGATTTTCCTTCTGGTCTCTTATTACAACCTGAATTTTAACTAGTTTGTTTGCTGGAAAATTATTTCCTGCTTTAAAAACTTGATTTGATGCTTATTGGGGCTCACAATGGTGTTTTCTCATTATACAAATCTTTCTTCATGCAAATAAACTGACCTGCAGCTGAGAACTGCTGCCAGGAGAATTTCCTCCTAAAGCAACAGCGAAAGCATTTTCCAAAATAACCTAAACCAAAGCAAACTCAGGTGAATATGCCTGATGCAACTGCAGCTGATCCCGCCCTGGCAGAGCCATTCCCGGTCATCCCCTCTCCATAACCCAACGCCGTGTCCTCTCCCACCCCGTGAGCCGTACAGTATCTCGCCCCCCGCCCTGGGTGTCCTCCCAGCTGCTGGAAAACCAAAGCAAGGCTGGAAACCTTCTCCTTCAAGTGTGGACACCAGCTGCAAAGGTCTTCCAGGGGCCAGGAGCTTTCCATAGGGCTCAGAGACGTGAGATGTCCTTCCATGCAGAGCCATGCAACTTAAAAATAGGCTGAATATATTACTGGTCCAAACGTGTTGTAAATATTAAACTCCCCGTGTTGCCGGCTGACACACTCGACCCAGCTGAACCAGCGCAGCGTAACGGAGGAGTCTTCGTTTGCCGGTCCGTGCTCCGCGGTGCCACAGTTCGGACGCGGGATGGCAGGATCCCAGCCTAACTCCGAGGTATTAACAGCTCTCCCAGAGCTGATTTCTGATTTTCTTCTCCTATTTGTGGTATTGATCAGGCTTTGGAAGAAAGGAGAGAGCAGGAGCACTCTGTCCGCTAATGAGCTTCCCTCTCTAATCTCCTCTCTGTTTTCTTCTCTCCTGTCCCACCAGTGAATCCAGAAAAGCCAAATCTAAGAGGTCCTACGAGCATTTGAGCTGCAGAAAGATTATGCCCCTTGCCATTAAACATGGTTCCATTAGCAGAAGGGCCGCACACAGAGGCTGAGGACCTGGAGAGACAACATGGTCCGAATGCATCTCCCCGTCCTGTTGGGATGGCACCACTTTTCCTTTCTGTGTCACTACAAATCACTTATAACATCACAAAGAGCACTAATTTCAGATGAACGAGGTTGTGTAAGCTCATTAGCATCAACAGTGGCAAACGCCATCCTTCCTCTTTCTTCACGGCTCACAGGATTGACTTTGGTATTCCTTCTTCCAAAAGCACAACGCCGTTCATGGGCAAGGTCCTTCCTTGGCTGGACCCAGCTCCTGCTCGTCTTTTGACCCAGCACAGGCACTAGAACAAACTGCTTCATGTTAACAACACATCATGTATTTTCCAGAATTTATGTGCACATTGCAAACGTTCCCCAGACATGTTACGAGTCACCATGTGTGATTTCTGGTCATGGATCAGGGCCAAAGCAACCAGCATTTTGCAAGATCAAACCTAAGGAACATTAGGCTTCCGCTCAGAAAAATGAAAATATGAATCAGTCTAATTCTAACTCAGCTTGTGTCACAAACATCTCTTGGCCTAGATACAGAAGGAGGAATAAGTCAGTCTCCTCTGCTTCAGGAACCAGCAGCGGGGATTGAATTCTGACAGCCAAACTCAGCATATGGCCACAGAGGATGGAAGAGGCAGAAAGAAAAGAGATTTTGATTTCCAGATGACCTGAAGCGGAACTTAAAGCCTTGTAGCTATAAGGGGGCTTCTCTGAATTCAGCTGATCTGAAACTATAGAGGACAATCACCAGGAAACCCCATGATGTCTTTTTGGCATCGTTTCAAACTCCGACGTGATCAAGCTTCCCGGGCATAATGAATTCCCGTGGATCGATTGAGCAGGGGGAGCTGCTCATACACCTGCTCTTAACCCATCGAGAACCCAAAGCAAACCCAAAGCGCTTGGCACATTGTCCCAACCAAACACACCCACCCCTGTCTGGAGATGCAGAATCGTGTTGCCATTCCTGCTGGACCTGCAGAAGAAATGTCACACCACGACTTGATCACTCTACGTTTTCTTCTAGTTCAGAAATGCTTCAACAGATTTCCACATTTTCACCGTTTCCCCTATCGCCACCTTGCAATTTCTTTTTTTGTTTTACAGCCTTCTCCGACAGACTTCTCTCGGAGGATGTCCACGCTTCTAGTCCAGCTTGCAAGCCATGCTACGGGCCTGATCCCGAAACAGCTCGGGGGATGGAAATCCCAACCAGGAAACTGAAGAACCAAAGATTTTCACTGCATAAGCAGGGTGAGATTTGTGAGCTTGTTGTCTGAATTTTACCATTTCATATCATTCTTGAAAATGAAGAAACGTCCTGACCACTGAGTAGGGGAGTCCCGTTTGCATTCAGACCCTCCAGCCTGAACTTGCAGGAGCCCAGTGACAAGTCACCCCCCTCCCATCCTTGCAGCAGCACCTCTGCAATACCTGAACGGGGACAGATCAGAGCAAAAGCAGCTTCGGCTGCGTCTGCTAACAAGGCAGAAATTTTTTTTTTTTTTTCTCTCTTGCATCACACACAAAAGCCTGGAGCAAAGGAGCATTTGCCTTGTCGCAGAGTGCTCTGCATATGATGCTCCTCTTCGACCAGCTGCTCCCTCGCCATCGCCACCCTGAGAAGGAAAGCTCCTAGGAAGGGATGACAAACAGCTGTGACTTCAAAAGAAAATGCACGTCTTGCAAGAAAACTCACAGAGCCCACAGCCATGTCCTGCGTCTCATGGTACTTCTGCCAGTGGGGAGAAGATGGAGCTGCTGGCAAAAAAAAAACATTAGCAGAAGATGGGGCTAATAATGTAAACTTAAACTAAAAGAGGGGAGATTCAGACTAGATAGAAGGAAGAAATTGTTTACACTGAGGGTGGTGAAACCCTGGCACAGGTTGCCCAGAGAGGTGGTGGATGCCCCATCCCTGGGAACATTCCAGGTCAGGTTGGACGGGGCTCTGAGCAACCTGATCTGGTTGAAGGTGTCCCTGCCCACGGCAGGGGGGTGGAATAGATGGGCTTTAAAGGTCCCCTCCAACCCAAACTATTCTATGAGTCTGTGACTCTACAAATGTACTCATTAAAACATGGAATATAAAGAATCTTTCCCGTGAGCTAGTGACCGTGGTCCAGCCCCAGGGTAAGAAAGGTGTTTCCACCTCCCTGCCCCACGCGGGCCCAGACCCCACAGACGAGGCTGTGGTCACAGCTGCATTCAGCCCTGGCTTACTCCTCCTTTAACTCCCTTTTACGCTACCAGTATGGAGTAAAACGTCCTGACCATACCTGGTGTCAGGAAGAAGGGTTTTAAATCACCTTGAATGAAAACAGCACAGCTAGAACAAATACTTATCTTTTAAAACCCAAACATTTCAAGGTCAGGAGGTGCTGAGAGACTCGCCACCACCAAGTAACACCATAACCAGTAGCCTGAGATGCTTAAAAATTCGCTTGTTTATGTGGGTGACCACCAAAGTCTGGTCTCATGGGGGAGCACCTACATCTTCAGAGTGAAGCTTACATGGCACGTGGTTAAATATCTGCTCCCGTGTGCTAGGATCCGTGGTGGAGGCATAAATACCTTCATGGATTTGCATCTGGGCTGAGCCATGAGCACGGTGGGCTTGCAGCAAGGGAGAGCAACCCCAGCAAATTCAGCTTCCCATATGTGCCCAAATCCTTCACAGCAAATAAAGCACGAGGATAAAGTTAANCTCACCAGTGCCCAGTACAGGCACTGGGCTTGCTCAAGGAAACTGGCACCATTGCTGGCAGAAAACACGGGACGCTGCGCTATAAAAGCTGGCTAGGAGCTTGCAAGNCGCTTGTTTATGTGGGTGACCACCAAAGTCTGGTCTCATGGGGGAGCACCTACATCTTCAGAGTGAAGCTTACATGGCACGTGGTTAAATATCTGCTCCCGTGTGCTAGGATCCATGGTGGAGGCATAAATACCTTCATGGATTTGCATCTGGGCTGAGCCATGAGCACGGTGGGCTTGCAGCAAGGGAGAGCAACCCCAGCAAATTCAGCTTCCCATATGTGCCCAAATCCTTCACAGCAAGTAAAGCACGAGGATAAAGTTAAACACGTGCTGCACTGAAGAAGGGGGGATTTTCATGTTTGCTAAAGGGCTTTGTGGAATATGGCAGTGACACTGGAAAACGAGTCAAAAACTCTATGTGTTTGAAGACCATAATGGATATGCTGTTTGTGCTGAGCCTCGGTGCTGAGAGAAGGGTGATCACCGTATACAGCAGACCAGATCATAGAATCATAGAATCATAGAATCATAGAAACATAGAATCATAGAATCATAGAGTCATTAAGGTTGGAGAAGACCTCCAAGATCATCAAGTCCAACCGTCAACCCAACCCCCCCATGCCCACTAAACCATGTCCCCAAACGCCTCATCTACACGTCTTTTAAATCCCTCCAGGGATGGGGACTCCACCACTGCCCTGGGCAGCCTGTGCCAAGGCCTGACCACTCTGTCAGGAAAGAAATTTCTCCTCATGTCCAACCTAAACCTCCCCTGGCTCAACTTGAGGCCGTTTCCTCTCGTCCTATCGCTTGTTACTTGGCAGAAGAGACCGACCCCCCCTCGCTCCAACCTCCCTTCAGGCAGTTGCAGAGCGCGATGAGGTCTCCCCTCAGCCTCCTCTTCTCCAGGCTGAACACCCCCAGTTCCCTCAGCCGCTCCCCATCAGACTTGTGCTCCAGGCCCTTCCCCAGCTCCGTTGCCCTTCTCTGGACACGCTCCAGCCCCTCAATGTCCTTCTTGTCGTGAGGGGCCCAAAACTGAACCCAGGATTCGAGGTGCGGCCTCACCAGTGCCCAGTACAGGCACTGGGCTTGCTCAAGGAAACTGGCACCATTGCTGGCAGAAAACACGGGACGCTGCGCTATAAAAGCTGGCTAGGAGCTTGCAAGGTGTTTCTGCATTAACAGGAGGGCAAGGTTAATAGTAGAAGCAAGTGCTGGTATTTAAAGTTTGGCTGTAAATCGGTTAAACAGACAGACCTGCTTTATTGGGTTTGTCTGCGAGGGGCGTAACATGAAATCGCGCTCAACAAACAAATGGTGGAGGAATAAACCTGTTAGAAAGAATTAATGTACTTCACACCAAGGCTGCACGTTTCAGAGTTCCTTCTTGCACTGCAAGAATTGATTACTGGAGAAGTAAGCATTACCAATCATGTAAATCTCAGATTAGACTGTTCGATCCAGCTGAATTATGTCTGTATAACGCCCCTTAAGCACTGTGAAAAAAATTATAGCTCTGGGATAGATCCTGCCATTAATTTTAAGATGCTTTAAGGAATCCGTGCATTACAACTCCTTCTGATTAGCCTTGGCTATGCAAGATTTGTCTGATCAATTGGAGATGGTTGTATATAGATTTTCAGATTTATTTCTATATTGAAAGCAAGCCTCGTATGAAGGAAGCTGAAAAGGTGATTCTTGAATAATACCTTGTGCTCTGTCGTGGAGGCAACATGCCACGGTCCCCCCCCATTCGGCAGCAGAAGCTTTTGATCTGCTGGACTCAGCACTTCGGCTGGCGCGGCGGTCGAGGGAGGGGAGGGACCGTTTCTGCTTCAGGCGGTGGCATATCTCGCCCCAGCGAAAAGCAGCGCCCGGGTCCCCGGGGTGATAAGGTTAAGGGGGTGAGCAGAGGACGCGGGGCGATTTGGGGGTTTCCAAACCATACCGAAGTGCGGGTCCGTCAAGAATGGTAAAATATTCACGTGCGATCTGGTTTTTCTCCTCCGGTTAACTGAGCCAAGATGACATTGAAGTAGGAAGTGGAATAAATATATGCAAGAAGTCTCTTCACAAAGTTATTTAATTCACCAGAAGGGACACTTAAACATACAGCAGCACCTTATTTACATTGAACTACTCTTTATGCATCCTGTAAACATCAGAAGCAATTCCTAATAAATTATAATCTGGGGAGCAGCAAATCAACAATATCACCTGAGTTGCTTAAACGAATTCATTACAAAATATATCGCCTTTTTCCCTGTGACTCTCTTCAGATCACATTTGAAAGCATTATTCTTCTGAGTTTTTCTTTTCAGGATATATATGTGCAAAAATATCCCCTAGCAAGAAGAGATTATATTTTAAACTTTATTGCCCTTGACCTCAGATCCTTTTGAGTCTATTGTGTTACAGCCTTTCTGGTACCACCATTGCTAGGGACATCTAACAACAAACAGCCCAAACAGCAGGTACCAGCTGATTCAAATTGAGATCACAGATTCAGCCATGTAAGAGTTTGAAAAACAAATCCTTAAAAATTTCTATAACCTCTGGGCTTCTCTTTACCAGAAAGGATCTTCTCCGTGAAGTAATAGGAAAACGTAATATTGTTTGCCAGTTTAATTGGATGTGCCTCTGTCCTATTATGAAAGAGATTGTCTCTTGCTGACTTTGTATAAAACATAGGACGAGAGCTGGTGCTGCTCACTCGAAGTGAAAAAAAAAACAAACAGTGATTTAAGATGATGTGACAGCGATTGGGACATTTTCATGGCCTCCATTTCAAGTGCAGAAAGGGACTTAGAAAAGAGGTTCTTCAGGTTGGATGTCAGTTTGGTGGAGGATGGCTCCATCATACCCAAACCTCTGCCTTATGGAAAATGAGGTCCAAGGCAACCCCAGTAACACAACTCCTGATATTGGAGGTTAGCGGTGGTGGTCCCTTGCATCCCGCTGCTGCTGGCAACACAAAAATCCATCGCACTGAGGGAGGTGAATTTTGGGGGTACAACGAAGAGCAAAGCAAGAGGCCCTTGGGGGGCTGTTCTTGCTCACCCTTCACAGACCCGCCCGCTATTTATTACAAAACCAGGAGGTGGAAGAGCAGAAAAGGGAATCTGGGCAGAGGTGATAAAGAAGCAGGTTCATCCGTGGCAGAAAAGCTTTGTCCCATCAGTCCTGCAAAGCTCTTGCAGGCTGCGAATCGCCGGGTGGTGTGGTTCGAGTAGCTGCCGTCTGTCCTGCTTTCTCTCCCTTCATTTACAGAAACCCACGAGAAATATTTCATCCTCTTTGTTGCAACAGTTTCGTTGCACTCAGGGTAAGGCAGAACAAGTGCATTTATGCTCTCACTCCAGGACCTGCTGATGGCCATGAGAGGCAGCCGGGGACTAGGACTGGGCTTGTTACAGCTCCAGAAATTCAGCAGAGAAGTACCTTTGCGTTGGGAGAGAACGAGGAGAGCTTTCTCGTCAAACAGCAACGTGCTGGCTGACCTCAGCTGCCCTCCAGAGCAGCCATGGCTACAGAAGAAGGCTTTCTGCCATGGTGAGGTGGTCTCCAGTTGCTTTCAAGGGTCAGACGTCCTTTTGGAGGTGTGGAGCTGCAGGTGGGTGAAGTCAAGGGAGACCCTGGACATGGGGAAAGGTGGAAAGAGCTGCCTTGGGTGTTGCAAGACCCTGGCTTCAGTGACCGCCTTGGTGATGCCCTGCCACCAGAGTGTAGGGAGCTGAAACAGAATAAAGCATCAAACTGAGCTGTTGAGGCAGCACAGGCCAATGAACAGAAAATGCCCGATCCCCGACCTGAAGAAGCTGGACCACNGACGGGGCTCTGAGCAACCTGATCTAGTTGAAGATGTCCCTGCCCACGGCAGGGGGTTGGACTAGATGGGCTTTAAAGGTCCCTTCCAGCCCAAACTATTCTGTGATTCTATGATTCATTCACCCTGGCCATGACCAGAGCAGACGTGCAGACCCTTTGGGATAAATCGTAGAATTTAGTTATGTATTTACTAATAAATAAACCTGTGCAGCAGCCTTGGCCATGAGGCCATGTCTTTAGGGTGAGGGAGCTGTGACCATGGCCTGCCTGTGCAGTCTGAGTCTTTCCTTGGTGCCCGCAAAGAGCTGCCGGCTTCAGAGACACCTCGGAGCAGGTCTTGGCACTGGGCAACAAAATAGCTGAAGTTTGGAGAGGTGAATCCCACCCTACCATGAGCAGAAGGACTTGGGTGACATGTAAGCCTTGCTCTTGGACTCTAGCTAAGAGCTGAAGCACATTTTATTATTTTTTGGTGAATTAAGTCATGCAGAAGGGTCCAGCTAGGGTTTTCTCTGCTCTCTGGTGTGATGCTGTCAGCAGCAAGCCCATGCTCCACAGGGCTGGTGTAAATTTGGAGCTGATCCACCAAATCCAGTAGGGTCCTTCTTGGTTTCTTCACCCATAAAATGCCTGTTCTAGTCTCAAAAAGGGGAAAAACCCTGCGCTTTGGTGCATCTCTGCAGCCAGCCATCCCTCAAGACAAGAAGGAAGACTTTTCCTTGGATATAATTATTTCCTTTGCCAGACCTCCCATGGTAGACTAGTGCTCTGCTCATCTCTCCGGTCCCTGCACCAACTGCGTGTGTTGGCATGTCTCCTGAATTTTGGAAAAGCTGCCATTTTTTCTGCCAATCTATAATATTTGCTATGAATTGTTGCGTTTCATTAATGAACTAGATCGCCAGTGGTTTGATTAAGGAGAAGACCAGACGAGGCACAGTCAAAGAGGGCTCAGATCATGAAGATGGGGCTCAATTCTTGGTGGACTCCCTGGGCCACCCTCATTCAGGTGCTTCTCCTCCCCACACCTCAATTCTGCATATGCAAAATAGAGCTAATTCTCCGTACTTTACTCAGCGTGCGAGTCTTAATTAACGTTTTTGAAGAAAACCTGGGAAGACCTAGGACGGGGAGTGGTTTTTGCCATATCTGAGCAGGCATCCTTCCAGGCCTGGACCGGCAGCGGCGGCTGGCTGCCGTCCAACCTCCCTCCGCTCCCTGCGCGCCGCGTTTGTTAACATCCCAATCAATAACACCGCGACATAAAATTCAGCTTCAACTTTTCTCCGCGGGTTCAGCTGGTTTGGTTTTTTTCCCCGAGCTCACACCCTAAATCCTATTTTTCCAGCTCCTTTGAGCCCCGCTGGGAGGTATTAAGGTATTATTATTATTCCCCGTTGCCGCGGGGAATGGGACGAATGCTAACGAGGAAGATGCGCGCCCCGTCCTCTCCTGTAAATCAGTTCATCTTTTCATACACCACCTCTCCCACCGCCACGAGCTTTTAAAAATAACAAATTGCGGGTTATCCTTCCTTTCTTTGGAAGGATGACCTTTAGGGTTCGCAACGCCGAGCTCTGATGGATAAAGAGAAATTTATTTTCCGGGGGTGAGGGGCGGGAAAGAAGGGAAAGCTGCGATTCTCACGTGATCACGTGGCGTTAGGAATTGGACCTTTAGGGAAAAAAAAACAGGCTGTTGAGGAACTTGATAAATTTAAGAGCTGGCAAGCGCCCACCGCCAGACCATGAATTCGTCGGGAGCGGGTTGGTTCTTGCTGTGCGCTGGCACGGGAGCCGTGGGATGAGGGATGCGGTCTAAGGCGGGCTGGTGCAAATATTATCCTATTAATAATCAATAACTGCTAGCAGGGCAAGATGATTCAGGCCAGATTGGTATATAATTGCTATTATTGTTATTCCGGTTTAAAACCAGTTCCTCTTCGCTACTGCCACAAGTGATCTGAAGCAATGTATTTTTAATTTGTTCGCAGGCGCGGCGCAATCCATCACACGGCCTTACACCGGCTGGAACCAAATGTCAGCGCCGAGCGGCGAAACATTTTTGTTATTTAAGTTACTGTATGCTAAGTTTATGTTGATTGCTCTGAGTATCATCTCCGAAAGTTAACTAGCGTTAAAGTGTTGATAATGTCCCACTTTCGCAATCATATTTGCATAGTGCACAACAGAGTTTAGCAGAAAAAAATTAGCTTAAGTGCTGTTTTTCATCAGCCCTGTCAGTCTCATACTGTTTGCTTCATCTCGGTACACGGGGCATTTGGTGACAAATGGTTATGACATTTTTCATCTAAGCATTACGTTATTATATAATCGTCGTCTTCTGTCTCATGGCTGCGTCCTCGCCAGGCAGCGAGAGGGGGAGAGGGGAGGGGATGAACGCAGGGCCAGAGGAGAAAGAATTGGGATTTATTCTTTTTTTATAATTATTTATGTTATTTTTTATTTATTTCTTCTCCTCTCGCAAAAAAAAAAAAAAATATTTTCAAACCTCTCTCCCTCCCCCCCCAGCCTGAGGCAGCATCGCCAGAAATATTCCCGTGGGCAAAGGGAAAGCATCCTGTTCCCATTGAAGTCAGCGGCAAATCGCTCGATATACAGGACCCGTATACAAATAGGGGCGACCTCTCTTTGTTCGGGGTATGGCGCGCGGAGCGAGGACCACCGGCACCCGAGGCCTTCTCCTCCCTCCCAGCATCGATGCAACCTGGGTGAAGGTCCCCCCCCGCCCCCAGCCATCTCCGATTTAGCCCCAGCTAAACGATGGAGAATCTGGCTTTAGCTTTTTACCACGGCAATATTTCTAAAAAGATAATTGAAACATTTCCTCGGTATTACCAGCTCAGGAATAAAAGCCCCAGAGTTCAGGAATAAAGCAGGAGTAAGAGAGCTCCGGAGCAATTTTGGTTTGGTTTTGTTGTTTTCTGCCTCCCCCCTCCCACAGTTACTTTTCATCTTGGGTTTGTACCTGAATTTAGGAGAGCAATTTATTCCTAACCTGGATCAGTCAGAAGTTCTAACCTGCGTTTTGCGGGGTATTACGGTGGCAATTTCTCATTTCAGGATCCAGCTTCTGTTGTGCGTGACGAGCTTTACACTTCTATGGGTAAATACAGTGACAATAAAGCTTAGCGTTATTATGGAGCATGGTTTTAGCCCGAGCACCCCCCTCCATACGTTAAGTAATTCATCCTTATTGCCATTAGGAATTCAGATGCTATTTTACAGAGGGGGAAGGGAGGGATGTGTGCAGAGCGCAGCTTATATTTTGCAGATTTTGCTGATTTACTCTAAGAAACCTCGCGGAGAAAGGTTTGAAGGAAGCTTTATGGGGAAAAAAAAAAAGGGATTTTTAATATCGTTTGGGCTTCTCCCTGCTAACGTGCAGCTCTGCCTGCCTCGCTGGCTGGGGGTGCAGCGCAGTATAGGATACGTTCGCCTTTGCATTAGTAATAGTCCAATAAAAACAGACAATATTCTTGTTTAAATGCATTGAGTTATTTAGATCCTAATTCTGGCACATAGGCAATGAAAGAAAAGCAGATATTTTGTCCTCGCAAAAACAAATTCTGTGATACAAATGCAAGCCGACATATGGTAAAAATTGCCTGCAGCCCTGCTGATTTACAGAACTGTTTTCACTCACAGATAATTCATTAAAAATCATTTCATACCGGCTGTATATACATAAAAAATATTTACTTGTGTAAATATCAGTCATGAAGGTATTGCTTTTTTTTTCTCTCCTTTCTCTTTTTTTTTTTTTTTGACAGCTGATGTTGGGAAAAGCAAAATCCAAAGCTATATGATGGACATAGGGGAAAGCAAAGGTATGCCTGGCATTCGTCCTGCGATATAGGTCAGGACTGGGCTAGGACGGCTTTTAAATCCGCTACCTGAACCATCTGCTGTTCAATGCCAGTTGAATCTGCGTATGGGAAACACACACTAGGCAGACATTTATATTGTGGCATACGGCACAAAAGGGTCTAGGAAAGTGCTTTTACCTGATTCAGGGCTCTCACGCTGACCTATAGAACAATAGGCGCCAAGATAATGTATACGCCGGGAGATGTCACCGTAAAACCGAAGCTGCGGGATTTCAAGGCCGTTGCTGCCGTAGCAGAGCAGCTTGGAAAATAAATAGCAAATTCCAGCAAGGCAAGGCGAGTTTTCGGGTTTAATCTGCTTTGCAAATACTCATAAAATGACTTAGGCAAAAACTGCGAAGGGGACAAATGACGTGGTGGGGTTTGCGGCTCCCAAACACAAACAGCCCTGGTATATTCGAGACAAGCCCTGAAATCTCCCTGCTAACCCCACGTTTTATTCTTTAAAATACATGTTACGTTACTCGAAAAGCTTAACAACGCTCCAACCCGGCACTACGTCTTTCCTTTTTTTCTCTCTGCTTATTCCAATATAATTTGCTTAAATATGATGCATTATTTTAAACCCTCGGCTTGGAGACCTTTAGATAATTTTTCCTCCCTCGAGGAAAATTCAGAAATCAGAGAGATTTGGGGTGGGTCGTTTTTTCCTCTACGGTTGAAAGAAGAGTGAAATCATATTATTAAAACTGTGAAAGGGAACAAGGACTTGGAATAGGGATCTAGTCCGTCAGCTTACATCCTCCACAAAACCCGGTAGTAAACAAAGCAATAATATTTGGGAGCTTGGAGAGGGCTGCTCAGGGGGAGCGGGGGGGGCATTGAGATGAAATGGCTACCTGGGGACCGGGGGGGACCACCGGGCTCGCATCCCACGCCTGCGCCCGGCACGGCTTCGAGGGGAGAAAGTTTGGGCCCGTTTCCTACGGAAATGGCTGCGATATCGCACGTTGCTGAGCAGGAGCCGCTACCTCGAAGGGAAATTTTTGTATGAAGCTGAACCTGAAAGGGAGGATAGGAGAAACTCTCGCTGCACCATCAGAGTGCCTACATCGAGAAAGCTTCTCCTGCTCTATTTATACGCTGTATAAATCAGTCTCCAGACTGTTACCATAGATAACAGAGTTTTTCTTCTGCTGTTGTCTCTAACAGCTTCTTTTTCCCCCCACTATATTTTGTGCGATTCCTACCTATCACCTCGGTGAGTAATTCGCCTGGTTTAAAGCAAATTACAACTTGGGAGCAAGCCGGGTTTTTCAGGCAGAGAGAGATTTTTCATCCCCCTCTTGCTGAATTTTGCTCCCGATTCTCTACGTAGCCGGAATAAATCCTGCAGAAAGGGGAGCTATAGGTGACTGCGTCTGATCCCGATACATATTTAACCTTCTTGCGGTCTCCAGGAATTAACTATTTAGGAGGTGAGCAGCCGACGCAGGCGTCGCACCAGAATAACACGGTCAGGCTGGTTCACAGCGAATCCATCGTTAATTCTCAGTACGGAGCTTCTGCAGGAGACGTTGCCGTGGGCTGGGATTTTTATTTGAAATAAATAACTAAATAAATGCGGTGGGTCTCTATTCTGGGGGTCAGTGGATGCAGAGTTTCCCCTCCTAGGGATGGGGAGTTAATGGGATTTGTTGTTCCTGGTTGGGGGGCGAGGGGGGTTAATCCCTTTCTTCGTGTATATCCCCGCTAATCTGGTTTAGGTCGTGTTTAGAGTTAAAGTTTTTCGGTACGGGCTCTCTCCGTCCGTCTCCGCAGTGCCGGGCACGGGGCTGAACCCAGCGAGGTGCTGCCGGCCCCAGCTCTGCGATCTTCGCCCCCTCGCACGTCCCAGCACCCAGAAATTCAGGTGAGCCCTGGGGGGAAAAACAAAAAAACAAAAAACAAAAAAAAAAGAGGTTTAAATTTCACCAAAGCGGTGAAAAAGCTTGTAAAGGCTTTTAGAAAACCCATCATCGCTCGGGGAAAGCTCCCAGCGAGGCCCAGAGCCTATTGTTTGCTGCAATGTGATTTATCATGGAGCGGGTAGGGCAGAAAAGGGACTTTTTGTCCCCCCAGCCGGGTGCTCAGCACCCACCCGCAGGGATCCGTCCCCCCAGAGTCACCTCTGCCATCGGCTCCAGCAGCTGTTAAGCTGATCGTAGGGATGTAGCTTTGGGGTTTGGGGTTGTTTTCTTAAGCTCGTCGTCTTTTAGGAGCCATCCTGCGAAGCGTTAAATAGCCTCACCTGACCTCCTCCCGCAAAGCAAAGCTCGGCAGCCTTATTTAGGGACATACATCACCTCTACAGTTTTTCCTCCGGCGCTGGAGGTGGACCAGAGAAGTGAAATGTCGTGGGGGAAAAGAAAAAAAAAAAAAAGCATCTCTCAACCCATCCGAATTTGCCTCGAAACCCTTTTCCCATCCCAGCCTGCCTCAGCGCGCATCCAGGCGATCCCGAACGGGGCGTGCGGGAGGGCCGGACACATATGCCGTGCCATATGGAGCGGCGCGATTCTGGTCAATCGGATCTTTAGGAGTTTTATCGTTTAATTTCTTAATGTGCTAATAGTGCAGAGGGAGGGGATGGATCATCAGTTAAGTCCAAGGATTTATGTTTTTAAGGGAAGCGTAATGTATTTTCGAGCGGGTTGGAGCGGGCTTTAAATACCCCCGGTAAACGCGGTGGGGAGCGGGCACGGGTGGGAACTAGAAAAGAGCCTGAAAGATCCCTTTGAGCGTTAATCCTGCACAGGTTCATAATGCGGCATCCAGCCCCGGGGTGAGCGGGCGGAAATTCAAACTGAAAATCCCCGTGTCCGTTTTGCAGAGACACGTTGCCCAGCGCTGAGTCCTGGTCTGGGTTTGCGTCTCCAGCTGCCCCCGTGGCTCCAGCTCCGCGGCTGGGCTCTGTAGGCATCTCGCTGCCCTTCGAAGCCAGGAAGGATGGGGGGCGAAACCTCCCTGCGGCCCCTGATCCTCCGTTTCCCCACTTGTGAAAAGGGGGAATTGCGTTTACCTCCTTCACGTTGCCACTGGGGATCAGCGCTCGTGCGGATTCCCAAAGCGCTTTGAGATCCTCCAAAGGAAGGTGTGACGGGGAGATCAAGCCCTGTTACTTATAAAAAATAGAGAGGGAGAAGTCATTTTGGAGGGTTAATGAAATTACAACTTTTTACCTCCAACCAACTTACCTCCCGTGAAACACATATATTTATTTTTAAGTAAAATAGCTCAGCTCTCTATAAATCTCCGCGACAGAAAAGCAAGGAGGAGATAAATAAGGTGACCGGCGGGTGCTCAGGTGGCTCGGGGGGATGCTCTGGCTGTTGGCTTCTGGCAGCGAGACCTTTAAAATCCGCGCTATACGATTTCTTCTTTAAATTGCAAACAGTTTAAAGGACGTATATGAGAAGTTGCTTATTCAGGGTAAATAGGGTTGGCTTTTTTTTTTAATCAAATAATATCGTGTCATGGTTTTTTGGAGGGGGTGGCATTATAAAGGGCAGGTGGGGAGATTTTTTGTGCCTGGGCTGATGACTCTCCCGAACAATTTTCGACATCTAATTTCCAGTATTTCCTTGAAAACTCCTCTGATTCGGTGCGTTAGATGAAATGTCATTAACGTAATGGAAAGAAAATGGTACTCCTGTTAAACAGCACTAAGAAGAAAGGGCCGCGGCTCTCAGCCGGCTTGGCACGAAGATTCCGAGCGCGTCGGGGAGGGGGGGCCCAATGCGCACAGGGCCCTGGTGCTTATTCAGAGCCGGATGCTTCTGCCCCTCTGAACACACACACACACACACACAGAGACGGTCTGTGCTCGGGGTACGAGCCGTGTACGCGTGCTTCCATGCGGTTTTTTCCCAGCAACTTCTAGGCCTCGACTGGGGGGAAGAAGAAAAAAAAAAAAAAAAAAAGCATGTATTTGTCTTCATGCAACGGGAAGGAATATACGTGCGATGCGGCGCGATACGTAGCTGAAATGATCTCAACGGCACCGGTAGCTGCGGCTTGTGCAAAGAGATCCCGGGAGCGGGCACATGCCCTTGATACGAAATCACCCGGCGAGTAATAAAGGATTTCCTGCCTTCAGCGCCTGCTTTAGCCGGGGGTTTAGCCTGGGTTACGCTGCGCAGCGCCCTGACAAGGTTACAGGGTCTAACAGGGTGCTCAGTAAGGACCGGTGATGCTGAGAATGTATAGATATCCCTGGATATAGATGTATAGATAGCCACAGCGTGCGTTTCTTAATACCAGTATCCATCAGGACCTTACCATAAACAAAAAGCTCTTCTCCTTGAAATTCACCTTGAGCGCAGGGAGACAGGGTGGGTTTGTTGGGTTTGTTGGGTTTGGATTTTTTTTTATTATATCCCCCCACACACACACCCCACTCCTTGGCTGACAATTGTCAGCAAAGAGGCTGCAAAAAAAGCTGAGGAGCGGCTGCGGGCTGAGCGCAGCCCTGGGAGCTGTCAGCTCCACGCCACTGCAGTGATGTCAGCCGCAAAACACAGCCGCTGCCACCCCCAGCCCCTCGCACACGCGCGCACACACAAGTCGCAAGAAGAAGAATTCATAATTACAGTAGCGTAGCCATGCAACCAGCAGAGGGGGGGGGTGGGGGGGGGGGGAAGGGGGGG